>WIGN01000117.1:0-109006 GCA_014235955.1 Colletotrichum sojae | reverse complement strand
AACTTATAAAAATAGTAGATAGTGAGTGTAAAGTGCGCAACTCGCTATGATGCGCAGCTCGCTATGCATGTACGTTAGAGACTATGAGCTTGAAAAGAGAGACAGAACAATTAACATCAGGAATTCTGTTCGTCTCTCATACGCTGTCTTCCTCCCTGTGGACCTCTCATCGCCTCCCTAGTCTGCCTAAACGCTCTTTTATATACAAGTGCAACAGTGACTTTGCACAACTGATGTAACCCGTGACGGCTCTTAACAACGAGGACCACATTGAGCGGTGGTGCAAGGTCTTGTGTTGAATGGGCCGTCACAGGAGCAGAGGCAGTCGCTCGCTTGGGTTCCTGCTAGGAACCCTACAGTTGTCAGTCAGAGGAATACTGGACAAAGACGACTGATCTTACAGCAACATCCGTCCCGGGCCTGGAGTTGGCTCAACTTCACACACGAATCAGTTACAGAACTCCTTCTATTGGGGCGGATCGTCTTACTGCCTGATAGCGGTTAGCGATACGTCGTGTCTCAGTCTACCTGCCACAATCTTACTGCATCTTGCGGAGACCTTCCGAAGCCTGGCTCCGGACTTTGAGGCGGAACAGCAACAGCAGCCGCGATGAGGTATGCGAACAGAATAATGGATCTCATGTTTAGCTCTCGTGTGTGCTGGTTTGTGTGTAGAGAGTTGCGATTGAATATTTAACGGCCCAGAACGGAGCGGTTGCTGGGTCTGAGATGGGCTTATGTCATGGACGACTCGGGAGACAATCCATATACGACAAGCTCGGCTTCAGCGGATACATCATCAAACGAGCAACCCGGGATGTCCCGTTTTGCCAGTAGGAGCTGGCGGTTTTTTTCGTCTGACGGAACATGTCTTATGGTCGGCTAGTCCGAGGCTACTCCATGTTATCATCAACTAACCATTGCCCCCCTACCTGACCTAACTCGACTCAGAAAGCTAACCGAACCTGAAGCCGAAATCCGGTGCCGTGGGCGGTGGGCCGCTCGTATTACGCCCGCAGTAGGCGTAACCTGACAGCATGCGACAGGACTGCAGAGTCGGATGTTGGACTTCGCGCGCCGAGGAGACCAAGCCCCGTACTTGGCGATAATACGGCCACCGGAGTAGGTTATTTCTCAGAGATCTCCATCAGTTGCGGATGCCCGCGAGGGGAGAGGGACTGTGAGGGCAATTTGGCTTAGGTCGCACCAGGGATGGCATTGTGCGTTTACTTGTTCGCGTTACAGCTGACGATATATGAGTTGCCGGAAAGAGATGCGCGATGTTGAGGCGTGATGGTGGCACACCCCAAATTGGTGAGAACTGGTCTTGTACACATCGTCAAATGTGTCCACGTGTTCCGATTTCAGTCATTGCGTGCCATCGATCGCAGCCACTGCTAGTTGCTGCCACTGCAGTTCATCTGAACTCCTCTTCTAGCATCTTAAGATAACGGAGAATTGTTACTAGGTATTGTCTATTTGTGACCTATTCTGCACCAAATAGCCGCTCCGGCCATCAATAACGAGGCAAGAATGGCTTACCTCCCTACCGACTGCCGCCCTGTCCACGATGCAGCCCTGCCTGCATTGCTGGTCTTGCTGCGGCGAGCCGGGCACTTTGCAGAACCCGTGATGTCTTCGGAAAATCGGGATGAACAAGTTGAAACTCCGAACACTTTTCTCCTGCTACCCGTGCATGAATCATGACTGCCGGCAATTTCGCAACGATTCCATCCGCCTCAGCCATATCAATTAAAGCATTTCAGGCGTTTTGATTAGCACGTGTCACGTCTCTGACGGGCTCTTCCGGGTTGCTGCTGTCGGATTACTCCTGCCGCATACATGATACAAGCGGCCGTGGCAATGGATTTCGGCCTGTGTATGGAGACCTCCGTGGGTTGCTCCGGATCAACAATGCACTTATTTCCCGTCCACGGCCGCGACCTGCTCTTCATTCCTCCCAATAAGGCTGCAGCTCAGAGAGGAACATAACACACTGACCTTCAAACGGCTCGCGGGCCTGCTTCTCTGCGTCCACGTCTACGGCCAAGTTGTGAAACCAGATGGATTCCAGATGAGGGAACTCCTCCTTGCAAACTCTCCCCAGCATCAAGATCGCAGGCACAAGCGGCTTTACGCCGCCGCCCCCGACCATTCCGATCCTTACCGTCCGGATCGAGGCCGGCAGCAGGTCCACTAGCACCTCTGGCTCCAGGACACCTCCGTCGGACGGATTCTGCACCATCGTTCCGGGATACAGGAACTCCTCCTGAAGCTCCAACTCCTCTAGACGTTTCAAGAGTTTGAGCGATCTCAACGTGTCCTCTTCCGTGGCCTCGTTCAGGTCGAAGACGCCGTCGCCCACTCCAAGCCGCAGATGCTTCAACCCAGGGGACGTATGTGAAATCACATCCTGCACCTCGCGGGCCGTCGGCCACCCTTCTAAGGTCACGCACGCGTCGCCGATGTGGTAGCTGAACCGCTCGAGATTCGGACATTGGCTCAGCAGTATCCTCAAATCGTCTGCCTCCAGCACGGTGTTGTAGAGGTTCATTCCTTCATGTTCCACATGTTCATGCCCGGCTGGATGCTGACCATGTTACACACGAACAGGGAGGTGATGTTGGGCGCCGCTGCGAGCAGGTCCCTCAGCCGCGATAGATCAAACCCGCCCTCGGTATCCCAGTGTGAAACCGCCAGCCTGTCGAGCTTGGGGAGAGACCCCGGAGCAGAAAAGGGGACGGGACTTTGCTCGCCGTCGTGGGCAAGTATGCACAACTCCTCCATGTTGGTGCAGCTGCCCGCGATCAGGGCCAAGAAGTAGGGCGTCGAGCTGCGATCAACGTCGGCGACGGCCTCGAGCCGCCCGGACACCGATTCGATCAGTTCGCCGACTTCTCCAGAAAGACGGGACTCGTCGAAGTCGTACTGCTCAAGATGGACAGATTTCACATGCTGTGCAAGCTCGGGCCGCGCGTCCAAGATTGTCTCGGCGACATGTTGCTGGGCTTTCAGCCGGTAGCCGCAAAACGGGGTGTGGTAAAGCAGCGGCGTGGCAATGTAGTTGAGTAGTCTGTTGGTTCGGCACAGGCTCGCCAGCGCGGCCTGGCTTTCGCAGTCGTTGGGCCTACTGGGACAGGCAGGGTGGTGGCAGTGTTGGCCCTGTGCATGTGAGGGGTAGCAGTGCGGGCAGAGGAATTTGACGATATCCTCGACGATCGGGAGTGGGAAGTCGAGAACGGAAGACATTGTGCTGGACGTCGTTTGAAGGATCGATTTGGCGAGAGACGGGTGAAGCGGGAAGAAAGTCGGTGGTGATTTGAGGTTTTCATGGTGATTGATGGCTTCAGACACCGGTCCAGGGGTAAGCCGGATTCGGAATGTGAGATAGAGCTAAGCCACTTCTGGCGTATAACTGTGAGCGCTTCTTTGAGCTGTTGTAAAGGGCGTCACTTATGGGCGGATCGATGCCTCCATTTTCAGACTCCGGGATATACTCGTGTAGATGGTGAAGCCAGAGCCCAGTGTTTATATACCGTGTTGTCTTGACAGGCTTGCTAGCCATACAATTATGTTCGAGGAGGCTCCTATTCCACACACCTGTACTAATACCCCTCTACCCACATTAGCCTGCTGCTGTTGGTTCTCGTTACCTCTTGTCTACTGTTATTGGGCTGTGTTGAGGGGATGTAGGATACTTAATGGGAGGGGGGCGGAATTGAAGTCCCTATATTTAATGTGAGAAGTGTGGATCAAAATGTAACGTCTGTTCTAATAGGGAACTATTGTTTCACACCCAGAAGCTAAAATTCCCGCCTGCTATAAGCAGTAATGGTGCCTGGCAATAGTAGTAGTAGTGGGCTGGAATGGATAGGGGCTGTGGAATACTTGAACTAGGTGTGTGGAATTAAAGATCCGGTCTGAAAACACAATGCGCCATATCATGCAAGCAGCTACAACAACTTGAGGCCTGTGTGATGCCAATGGTTCAGACAATACAACGGTCGTCGAGCCATGTCTCAACAAGTCTGATAAGGAGGCTCAACCCTCACATCAGCCTTCTTTGGTTTCAGCAAATCGCGCCAAAGCGTCTTTCAGCACATCTGCCATTTCGCTTTCTTTCAACAACAACCTGACCCAAGGGGTTAGGTTCTCCTTGTTCCGTTTGCGAAGCATTTCTCCTGGGTTTTTTGCTTTCGCAATGACAGCCTCTGCAAGTTCAACTTGCCATTCCCGTGCTGCCTAGTGAAAAAGATTTCTTCCATTCGCAGGGTATTCAACGTCCACACAGGCCCCCTGGCGAATTAGCTCCAATGCCACCTCCTCTTTGCTATCATTTTCTGAATCTTCCGCAACAGCGATGGCCAGTAGTGTTTCCGACGGGCTGATAACATTTGCAAGTGGGGTTAAACCACCGCCATCTACAGCGTCTATCGTTGCACCGAGACTGCAGAGCTGAACCATTGACCCCATGGCACCTGCCAAGGCGGCATAGTGCAGTGGAGTTTGATTGTTGTTGTCCCTGGCATCCAGTGCTGCTCCAAGCTCTTTTAGTCGACGGATTGATTCCGCAGCATCTGACATGGCAACAAAGTGCAGTGGAGTTCGATTATTCTTGTCCCTGGCATCTACTGCTGCCGGAAGCTGGCTCAGTCGCTCGATTGACCCTGTAGCGCCTTAAAAGGCGGCAAAGTGTAGTGGAGTTCGGTTGAAGCTGTCTCTGACGTTCGGCCAGGAAGGCAACCCAGAGAATTGTACAAACAATGCGGGTACGTCCAGCATTGCTGCGAGGTGAAGTGGCCTGAGACCCCGAGCGTCTTCCGCTGCCACATCGGCGTTGTTGTCAAGGAGGAGTTTGACGAGCCCTGAACTTTTGCTCACTACTGCGCGATGCAAAGGGGTCATGCCATCAAGCCCTTTGGCATTGACATTGCTTTTGATCGGACCAGAGTTTGGGCCCACCATTTTGCGCGTGAGTGATAGAAGTCCGTGAAGATTTTCCCAGCGACGTTGTCGACGTCATCCACACCATCCACGCCATGCCCGTGCAAGACCGTGTAGCAGGCATGGTGCAACGGAGTCCGTTGGTCCAAGTCTCGCGCGTTCGGGTCGGTTCCCGGGTTGGAATCCGAAAAAAAGCCAGTCTCTAGGTTGGAGCAGTGCTGACATGAATTCCGTCTCCCATTCAACTGGATTCCACCCATGGGGCAGTCGCCACCGGGTACCTTCCCACCCCTCTGCATTGGATCCGGCACTGGGTTCGCAAATGGACGAAACGTCCTCCGAGACCGATAACCTATGTTTGGTGGCTGTCTCATCGAACTTCTGCCATTTCGTAGGGTCTGTGATGGAAGTAGTGGTATCGTAGACGGATGTGCTCCAAGCCGCATGGTGAAGTGCCGTCCGATAAAAAATGTCTCGGCATGGAGAACTATTGGGAATGGCGATGTTGCCGAGAGCAGGAAGAGCCCCTGTTGGATCGTATCTCACCTCCAACCCAACGTGAGAAACGGTCTTGAATGCCCAATTTGTCAAAACATGGTTGACATCGAAGAGACTTTTCAGTTTCTGTTGGACAATTGAAAATTTGCTTTTCTCCAATATGTCACTTGTCTTCTCTAACACTCTCTTCCTCCATATGTCCACGTAGAACCAATCTTCAAACCGAAATGGTGAACATGGAGCTTTGGGTCGAATCGATCTGGCCTGGAATCGTATGAGAGCAGCCAAAGACTTCCAAAAAATGTGACTCGTTGGTGGAAATTTTTCGGCAGTGTTGTGAAGCCATAGATATGCATCTATTGACTCTTCCCCTCGCCACGCTTTCTCTTGCATGGCAGCAGCTTCTAAGGCGAAGTCAACGACAGCCTCGAGTCCCGGAAGGTTATATGAAACGCTCATGGGGGGGATGAGGCTTAAATACACCTCTCGTTCGGTCCAGAGACCTAGTTGCGCAATACTCTGCGCCAGGCGAGAAAGCCCAGGACTTCTCAGTGTGAACTTCTTTCAGGGTTTCTCAATTCCGGTATCTCTTGGCTGAACTATCGGTTTGATTGTATTACCGATGGACGATGATTCGAGCTGATCGACCAAGGCCCAGATGAAACTTGCGAAAATATCCTTTGCGTATAGGCTGGAGAGAGAGTTCTGGAATTTGAAAGTCAACTGGCGGTTCTTTGACATTTCTTCTCTGCTCTTTTCCGTCGGATCCCACGAGCTGGTGGGTTTCCAGTTCCACCTCATGGTGCTCTTGCCCACTGAATTGCCCAGCATCTCGGGAGAGGCTTTCATGTTCGGGGAAACGTTCCCCTTAGAAAAGCCATTCATCTCGGAAGAGCGGTTCTTCTCAGGAAAGCCTTTTATGTCGGAGAATCTCTGGCCGGCGCGTCCAATTCTCTCGGCTCGAACATCCAAGAAGTGAGGCGAAGGTTCCTGCTCATCCTGATTGTTTCCAAAAGGGTTCGACATCTGGGACGTCATGATTCCCTCCAGGGCGTCCGGGACCAACCATTTGAGGTCCTGGACAAGACGATATGAGGACGGCCCGATGATCTGCAAGCACTGCTCATGTATCTTTTTCCCACGTATCCAATCACCATTGACGAAAGGAAACGCAGCTCGGTTATCCTCCTCTCGGATCCCTATTGAATATAGCCACAGTGAAAGTGCCGCATCAAGCTCGTCGATGCGTGCTTTCCACCCATCTACTGTTTTCTCCACGTTGAATTCGACGGGTTCGGGGTTGGCGTTGCTGAGACGTCCGTAAGCCCCGAAGTCTCCGAGTTTGGCCTTGTTGTCATAACCGACTTTGACCTGCATCTTCCAGGTAAACCTTCCATTTTCGAGGGGTTTCAAGTGATCCTCGAAGTAGCCCATAGTGATCTCGATGGCCTTGGAAAGAGCGACGGCCTCCGCAAAGACGGGGCTTTTCCAGTTGCCGAGCTCGCCCAGGTATCGACGCAAATCCAGGATGCTCTGTGCTGTGTGGAGCCCGTCTACTTGGTGATATTGCTCTTGATCCTTTCGGCATTGTTGATTTCCAGTCTCTTTTGTCGCACATGACATTATTTCAAGTTTCGGCAGCCCTGTTTGTACTATCCAGAGACAGCTTGAGGCCGGATCTGACATGTTTCGGTTTCCTTTGTCTTTCTCAGGTAGATGTGAAGTTTCCTGATTTTTCTTGATCCTCGCGTTGGCCGGACCCGGCTGTCGAAGTAGAGCTTTGAGCTGGGAGAAAATCCAGCTAAATGCGGAAGCAGCCTTGGACCCAACCTTCTGGAAGAAACTCTCATTGTCCGGCGGGAGCCATGCTGCTGTTTGGATGTTCGACAGGGACGTGACAAACCAGTCAAGCTCGTAGCCGGACATCAATTCTTTCCCCTTAATGTTGGTAGCCAGGGCCCGTCGAATCACAGCCCTGACGACTGTCGCGACAACAACCGCGCCCAGTTGCGGGATAGATGCCTTCCAATGCATGCCTCTGAGACCAGTGAACTGGCCAACGGTGCCGAGTAGGCTGATGGAAACCCCGAAAAGTGATAATATCTGGAGCCATCGGACAAGCTTCTTCTCTTTATTCGGATGCGAGTTTGTTTCCGCCCGTTGGGCTCGACGGGGCTGGTCGATGTCGTCTCGATCGACCCCGATCGCTCGCTCAGATGTTAAAATCTGGTTGAGCTTCTCAACTGGATAGATTGCTGTTGATTGGAACTGCTGATCGCTGACCTGCTTCCTTTTCTGCAGCCAAACCATAGAAACCGAGTATCCTTCTCCGTTGATCACCTCCCACACTTTCTCGTCGCTGGCCTTGTTAACGACGTGGGCGCAAATGAGCATGCCGGCTACTAGGGAAAGGGTGCTTGCGACTGAAAGTGGCATGGTATAGCCTTGCACTGGTTGGCCGTCCTTTTCGAATTTCAAAGTGGGATACTCCGTCACCAAGCCAAAATAGATTAAGACGCCAGCTTGAAGGACGGTGACGAAGGCCGCGCAAAACCAGAGGGCCCATCTGTGTTGGTGTGCCTGACAATTCAACGATATATTGGGCGCAGAATGTTTGCGGTTGCGGACGATGATTATCTCCGATGCACTCCTGCCATGTGGGGAGTTGCCGGAGAGTCCTAACTCAGGATCACCGCATGTCGTATCGGAATCTTTGCACTTTTGCCTGCGAAGACGCAAAATACGTTTGATCTTGCTGAGCCAGGCAGACAAACTACAGCGCAATCCGTACAAGCTGCTGAGCCACTCGTTCAAGCTACTGAGCCATTCGTACAAGCTGTCGAGCCATTCGTATACACTGCTGGGGAATTCGTACAAGCTGCTGGGGAATTCGTATAAGATGCAGCGCAATCCGTACAAGCCGTAGCGTAATCCGTACAAGCTGCCGACCCATTGGTATAAGCTGATAAATAGTTCTAAAGAGTTAACCGTCAGCGAAGCCGAATCCCACAAGATTGAATTTTTACCTACCTCGTTTCTTAGGACGGTTGCGGAGAACGTGATTGTGGTCGTTCGCCTTGTTTTCTTGCAAAGTCGCCTGCTCAATATCCATGATCCGCACGGATGTTATTTTATCGCGATCGGTCCCCGTAGGGTAGATGCAGATCAACTCGCAAATGTCCGCCGCTCCGGCGCATCTGACGACGTTTCGTCCGTTCCAAAGCTCACATGCCTCTTTGGATGTAGAGGACATGACCCCAAGCTCAGCAGCGACGATGTTTTCTCTCGCACGTCCCACAATGGCCTTGAGCCACTTGTAGCCGCCAACCCGGATTGCACTGACCATGATGGTAATGACTCCAACTGGGGCCATCGCGAGCATGATGCAGTCGGCCCATCCCATGGACTGGCTCATGAACTGCGTCGTGACGTTCTCACCGAAGAGGGACAACAGACTGGTACAGGGTCAGTAAGACGTCGGAGGGAGTGTGTAGGCCAACGTACGGTGCGATATCGGAGGCGAGGTTGTTGGAGAAGTCGTCCCCATCTTCAAGAAAGCTTGCCATGGCATGGCCTGAGAAGGGGACGAGAAGGGCAAAGAGCCAGCAGCTGCGAAGAAAAAGGGCCCTCTTAGACATGACTAGAGGGGGAGCGCACTAATATGCGCGTTTGGCGGGTTTAGGGGTATTTCTCGTTCGTTAGATTCGTTGCAAACGCAAAGGTCAATGTTGGGCTGGGTTCGTCCACGATATGAGTTCGTGAAAGGCGGTAGCGTCTGTTGTAGCAAAATCGAGAAAGGCGAGCTCGAGCCTGGGATTGGCAAGGAGCAAGCAGGCACATTTCTAGGACTAGCATTGGGTATGCTGCCCGAGATGGTTCAAATCATCGGGTGCGTGCCCAATCAAGATGCGAGATCTGAAACTGTGTTACCCTGGGAGCTCGCCTCGCTTTACTTACTTATTTCCATCTAGAGTCCTGCAATGCAGGAGTCGTGGTACTTGCGGTCGGCGGCAGTATGCACTCCCAGTCAAATGGGGGATGGAAGAACATTTACAGAGTCTCTGCCAAAAGTGTCACTGCATGAGATACCATGTAATTTGGCAGGGGTATGCAGGGCGCTCAGAGCGTGGTCCGAAGCCGCATCATCGTGGCAGTCCTATGGCGAATCGACTTTATCTTGGCACTTCTCTTAGGGCCTAGGCGCATGCGGTTCGCTTTAAAGCTATGCGGCCCGTCCCGCAAAGGGAATCTGTCTTCCATTCGAATAGAATACTCCATGTCTTTTGTGGTGGATGTCTAATTAGTCGAGGGCCCATTGCTCATATGCTGACGACGAGGTACCTGGTGTTCTCTTTCTCGACATCGTAACTTAGAGTCGTCCTCAAACAAAGCCACCATTGTTTGCTACCGTATTGAAGACAAAGGTGACCCCTGGTCAGTTTTCTACCCAGGCGAAAGAAAAGGTGTTGAAGTTTTGTTCAATCAACACGTATAAAAATCAGGAAAACAGTGGAATTGTTAGAAACTTTGGTGTTAGCGCTCAGCCTACAGGATGGGAAACGCCGGTTGAATATAGGGGCTTGCTTTCGAGACATTGTCGCTGAACGTGCACCACGGCTAACCCGCAAGCTGCCACTATTGTGGCCTTGGAATATGAGCCTCCACTCAGCAGTAATCAGCACATACGACCATACCCATTGGAAAACTCGGGATCCCGTCCGCTCTCCCATAGATAAACCAATGAGGGCTGGTTTGCTTGTGGGAGTCGGAGATAACATTACTGCTGACTAATCTGGAACCCCGAAATTACAACCGCCTCAACGTCGTTCGGCCCCCCGGCTGAAACGCGCATCCCTCAATCACGGGCGCGAGCAGTCCTGACTCGTTCCTACGCGACGTCATTTTTTCCTTATTTTACACGGAAAGAGGCCTGACACAGTTGTCGATATGGGGGAAAGCAAAAAGAGCAAAAAGGCTGCCCGTGACGAGATCGCCAACGCAGGAGCTCTGCCAGTCTGGGCCGGCCGGGAGGCAATCAACTACATCGAGAAGAATCGCGACCGGTTGAACTTCGACAGCAGGCCCGCCAGGAAGTACTATGTCATTTACGCCCTGCACGGAGAGGCGGCCTGCAACAGAAGACGCGGCATTTACGCGACGTGGGACGAACCCGGCGGCGCGAACGAGCAGCTGACCGGCTGCGCGAACAAGTGTAAGTTGCAACGCGCACGTTTATTATGGTGTTTCGACTGACGTGCGTCACTCAATGTAGTCACTACTGCATCAACCTTCACGTTAGCTGTGAGTGAAAACCATCTCTATTTTTGCCGATCGCGCAGAAGCTTAGCCAAAACCAGGAAGACCTTCTTTTCCAAGGGATCGCCATGGAGTTCCGGGACGGGTACCTCCCTCGCGTTCTCCATCAAGACCAACCCCAAAGCACATCCTCTAAGAATGCCGGGCCTGCCAGGCGCCCTAGGGAGTCTGGGGACGAGTCTGACGATGAGGATGCGTCAAGGAAACGCCCTCGTATTCACTCCAGCGGCTCGCAATCCAGCGCGGAGCCGGATCGCTCTCAAGGTTTCTTTATTGACCTGACCGGAGAAAAGCAACAAAGAGATGTCATACCCTTGACTGAAGCAGATCAAGAACCCAAAATACCTGCTGCACCATCTGCCGCACCACCTGTCGAACTACCTGCCGCTGAGTTTCCCCTCTGCCCGGAACAGAAACATGCCCTGGAGCTTGCACTTTTGGGCCACAATCTTTTCATTACTGGGTATGTATGATCTTGATACTTGTTCAGATGGCTACAAGTTGACTGATTGATGATTCATAGATCCGGCGGTTGCGGCAAATCGGTTCTTGTCGGATCCCTGAATGACAACCTCGTGGCCCGCAAGAAGACTGTTCATCTGGTCGCGCCCACAGGCCAGGCGGCTACCAACGTAGGCGGCAGAACGACATATTCTTACGCTGGGTGGACGCCCAACTCCCTGCAAGAAACCAATAGGACGCTCATCAGGCAGGCGCAACGAAGTCGCTCTTGGGACCGCCTTACTCACACGGACGTTCTCATCATCGATGAGATCAGCATGGTCGACAGGCAATTCTTCGAGACGATGAGCACTATTCTATCAGCGGTTCGAAAGGACACCCGCCCCTTTGGCGGCGTCCAGGTCATCGCTGTGGGCGACTTTTGCCAGCTGCCCCCAGTGCTGCCGTTCAAGTTTTGTTACGAGGAGATTGAATACCGCTCCGAAGGCAGTGTTTCCGTTCCGTGTGGCCCGATGGAAAGGAGCGCTGGCAAGTACACTTGCAAGACCGAAGGCCATCCTCAATTCGAGGACAGCGACAAGTGGGCTTTCCAATCGCCGGTTTGGCAGGAGTGCAACTTCAGGTGTGTCCTCTTCCGTTACCCCAGGCTCATTATTGCGCGTCAGAGTTGGTACTCACTGTGTCGTCGATCAGGTACATACACCTGACCAAAATTCATCGCCAGAAAGACAAGGAGTTTGTAGAGATGCTGCAGCATATCCGCATGGGCCTCTGCGTCGACAAGGAACTCAACGTCCTGCTGCAGCAGCGCAATGTGGAGGACGGCATATTCTTGTTCGCCGATAAGAAGGCTGTCAAGGCGCACAACGGCAGGGAGCTCGATAAATTGAAACACCGACCACAGGCGTACACCTGCGTCGATAGCGGACAGTCCAGAGGCGACGACCAACGGTTTGAGGAGAGACTGGTCCTCAAGGAAGCCATGCCCGTCGTCCTGTTAGCAAACGTAATCCCCCCCCACCACTTTGGCCCCAGGACCAGGCCAATCCAAAAACCCCGAGGCATTGAAGCATACATACTAACTCGAGTCATAGATCGACGTTGAGGCAGGTCTTTGTAACGGCAGTCAGGGCAAGATCGTTGCTTTCGTACCATTGAAGCCCGAGGAGGAGCCGAGCGAACCCAAGAAAAAGAACTACAAAGGCGACGACCTTGCATACGAAATCGCGATGGAGAAGTTCCACCAAGTCAATGCTTTCAAAGGCAGACACAAGCTGTGTAAGTACATCTACCTTCAAGGGCTGCGGCCACCACCCCCCACCTTGGAACGTGTTTTTTTGCTGAACAGAGTTCCCAGATCCCGAGGTCCAGTTCTCCAAGGGCCAGACCTGCGTCATCCGCCCGGAGTGCAGCGTGTTCAACATCGAGTCCAAGGTCGTGTCGCTCCCCTCGGGGGGCAGCACCACGATCCTCGACTCGTGCTCGTCGCGGACGCAGATCCCGCTCGCGCCCGGGTGGGCCATGACAATCCACAAGAGCCAGAGCCTCTCGCTCGACCGCCTCACCGTCGACCTCACCAAGGTGTGGGACGGGAGGCAGACGTACGTGGCCCTCAGCCGGGCCCGCTCCCTCGCGGGGCTCAGGGTGAATGGGAGTTTGGCGCAGATGAAGACGAAGTTGAAGCTTGACTCGGTGGTCAGGGGGTTCATGAAGGAGGTCGAGGAGCAGGCGCGCGCTGATGCGAGCGGATGATAGATGCAGGTCGTTTATTTTGGCTGGTGTACGGTTTTTCTTTTCGGGAATGGATTGAGGTTGTTAAAAACAATACACGTTTACTCGTACGCACGGCATGATGTTTTGCCAAGATAGACTGCAGCGTCACTACCTTGGTGGTAGCTGAATTGTGAGATAGCTTCGATGTCAACTGGTACTTCTGGAACGGGCAAATCCCGACTACTTTGGACTGAATATAGCGACAACAGCAGTAACAACACGATGAATGCCCAAAAGATAATCCAGCATCTAGCATCTATTCTCTCTACTTCTAGGAGCAACTTCTAATTGACTCTTCATCGCAGCCAACCTGCAGGCTCAGGCCGTTTAAAACAATTATATTCTTGACAGCCTTGTTATATGATTAAATCAGAAATCTGCATGTCGTTTAAATGTGTATATTACATTGCTTCATAGGATACTGTTTATCTTGTTACGTAACTAAATCCTTTGCCTTTTTATCCGTTTATGTCTTATAGAGAAGGACATGAGACTCGTTGAGACAGCGGTCTCCAGAATTGTAACAATCCCCACAAAGCCAGAATAGCCCGCCAACACAATCCGGACAAACATAGTACCCGCAGTCCTTTGAGATATAAAACAGACAAACATCGCAATATCCATCCCGTGGCTTGCCGGGTGCTGAAATGGTCTTTGAGGTTATCTCGTCGACCGGAAGAATATTATTTCGTCGGGCGTCTTCCAGCAAAATCTGTTCAATCTCCGTGTAGCCAGCCGCCCGTCCTTGCCCACCAGAGCGGCGTTCGATCCCGATGATCTGCGACAAGCGGATAGTATCGGCAGTCAACAGGACTTTCACTACCTCGACGTGGCCCATCCTAGCCGCTGCTGAGAGCGGAGTGGAACCGAAAGAAAGAGTCTGGTATGTTGGCCGCCGATCCCCGACCTAGAAGGGCTTCGACAATGGCATCGTGCCCTTTCCTTGCGGCATGGAATAATGCCGTTCGGGCAGCTCTATCGGGCAAATCTAGATCAAGACGGGCTTCTAATAGCAGTCGCTCCACAATCTCTTGATGCCCATACTCAGCGGCGAATGAAAGGCCAGTCTGACCGTTTTGGAAATCTCGGCTGTTCAAGTCAACGCCAGGTCTCTCTATAAGTAGGGAGACGACACCAGCAAGCCCCCTCTCACATGCCATAAGCAAGGGGGTCCACCCGTCTCCCGGTGTTGACTTTGAGATGAGTGATCGTTCCTCCAAAAGTGGACCCCTAGTTTCGCATCTTTTTCGAAGCAGCCACATAACAATGTTCCGAAGACCTTCGTATGAAGCAACCAGCCGAGGATCCATCGATCCTGACGCAAGTGCTTCGTGTCCTAACTGGACTAAGGCGGCTATAGGCGCGAAGGACATTCTGGGGAGCACAGGACGAAACTTGGCGTCGTATGTGCCACCGTTGCTGATTGCCGCACCTAGTTTGATCAAAACTTCAACGGGCTGCTCGCCACCTGACATCCATACAATCGCGCGTTGGACAGCATACACATCGTTCGTGTCGACCCCGCCGTGTGCGCTGAAGTTTGTGTCCGCATCGACGAGTGATACTCGTAAAGCACCTTCAGCGACAGAGGAAGCTGTTGTCTGAAGGATAATGTCAAACTCACTGCTTCGCGAGTTTACATCTGCGACCAAGTCCAATAATATCTCCACGCCTACTGAATCGCACCTTTCGCATCTCTCGTTGAGTCTCAATTCGTAATCGTCCACCAGAGTGCTCAAATCAGCACCATATGCAACCAGGAGTCTGAAGACTCTATAATGCTTGTACATTAGCGCAATGGAAAGAAGATGCCACGAGCGGTCGCAATTGAAATGAATATTAGCTCCGTAATCAATAAGTACCTTGACCACCCCTTCATGACCCTTACTGACTGCAGCATAGAGAGGAGTCACGTTCGCCTCGTCACGGGCGTTGGCATTGGCACCAACGTCGAGCAGCATCTTGGCAATGTCCTCGTGACCCCCGAAAGATGCAGCTTGGAGAGCGCTGTTGTATTCTCCTGCCGCGCTGTTAGTATTGTCAACGAAATATTGACAATGCTTTCAGATTTCTCGTTACCATCATAGCATGCGGTCTGCCCTGAAGCTCCGGCATCGTACCCTCGTATGGCTGGGTTTTGACGCTTTTCAAGAAGTAACTGGACCACGCCGATATGGCCATTGGCAGATGCTGACCTCAGTGCATCAGCATAGCTGAGTCCCCGTCTTTTGAATTTCGCTCCCCTCTCCAGCAGCAACTCTGCGATGCCAACATGACCGTTTTCACATGCATAGTGGAGCGCGCTGAATGATTCTGACCGCCCTTGTGTGTTTGTATCGGCATTGTTGTCCAGAAGCAGTTTTACAGTGTCGAGTTGGCCATGGGTAACGGCTGCCTGGAACGCGTTCCCAAAGGCATAACTCCTCGCATTAACGTCGGCTCCGTTTTCAATGATCGATTTTGCTACTGCAGTGAGTCCGCCAATACTAGCGTAGTGAAGGCTGGGACCCCAAGGAAGATCTTGAAACCAATCCCACCTGGTTGTCTTTTCATGGTGCACTAGGGATCTCCATCGGTTGAAGAACTTCTTTTCCCCTAGGGAAGCGACGAGTTCCGACGAAATTTTCGCTGATGACTCTGCGACTTTGGCAAAGGATAACAATTCCCTGGCAGCACAAGGCGCCAGAGGGAACTCGTATCCGGATACACATTCTGTGTCGTGCCAAATATCCCTCAGATACGCTAGGAAGGTTCTCGTGATTGCAATGCAAGCATTCGTCTGTTCGAAGCTAATTTGGAGCAGAAGATACTCCTTGACTGAAAAGTGAGCCAGGTGCAATTCCTGCACTGTACGTGACCAGGCGTTTTTGACTTCCACCACAGACACGAGATTGGGACAATGGCGCAGAATATCGGTTTCTCTGAATAGCCTGCAGTCGATGCTAAAACGTGGCGGTTCTTCTTCGAAGTCTGTGGCGATCACCTCTACAGCCTCTTGAAGGGTCAGTGGCTGCTTGGAATATATAAGAAATTGCAAGAGGCGTATGGCCTTCTCCTTGAATTCCTACGGTATGCTTCGGATGATTCGGTCGTAGGTTTCGGAAAGATCGGCGGGAAGCATGTTTAGTTGATTTCTTAGCGCTCGAGGGCTTGGGCATGCGGCAAGGCTGTCAAGTTGGCAAGCTGCCCACCTAAACCTGGGAGGAAAGTCAGCTATTTGCTTGAAGTTGCTAAGCATAGGATATTTCGAAAGCTTACATCCCGTTTCTCCTGTTACCAACCTTTTCCCGAATCTGCTCTATGAGATCTTGAGATAGGTTCTTGTCCGTGAACCGAAGATCACATCGAAGCTTTGCCGTTACGTAGGAGACTATATCGATATCGACAGCCTTTTGGTCCATATTGAGGACGCATTCCGCCCCAATTAAGCCAGGCAGAAACTGAATGAAATCGGCCTCCTCCCGGCTTGTGTAGAGCACCTGAACGTGGCCCAGCTCCGGGGAGCAAAATAGGTGATGAATCCATGTGAGAACGCGACTCCTATTTGTGGACTCATCCAAGGCATCCAGAATAACAAAGACCCGCCGGTGTGGTGCGAGTATTCTGCAGACCACGTCCTGTAGGGTGTCTGTGGTGGGCTTGGTCTCCCCGTCCTTGTGTACTTCAAGCGAGTTTTCGAGTTGACCATGGGAGTCAAACCCTCCTTGGTACAGCTGGAAGGCAATCGAACGTAGCATACCATCTGCTGTCTGCTTCTCTGGCTCGCTGAAAGTGAAGAAGAAGCTTAAGATGATCTGGCCATCGTCCCTGGACAGGTGGTCCAGCACTATCGTACTTAGAACCGTCTTGCCGCATCCCGGAATTCCGCACAGCCACAAGTGTTTGTGCAATCCTAATGTCCAATCCTTAAACTTCGCATTCTCTAAAAGCCAGGACCCTGTACCCTCGTGTCGCAGCTTCCTCGCATGGTTCGCGTTGGTCGACGAGTCAGGGGCGGCAAGCCACTTAAGCACCCCCTTACGAAGAGAAGCACGACCCTGCGACTCTAGCGTAGCTTTCATTTCGATCGCGGTCTTATGTGTGTCTTCTGTCTTTTGTTCAACTAAGTGTTGTTAGCCTCTGTCTTGAACCTGAGTCCCGACGAGATCTCCATCTCCTGCGGGGCAGGTCACTTGATCTCGGCCATAAATAGAGTCCAGAATAACTAACCAGACTTGAGTATCTCCACGACTCGCCTAGATTCCTGAACTTCCGATGTAAGTACATAGGCGAGGAGTTCCTTGGCGTACGCGGCGGCGGTAGCGGAGGCGTAACGTTGCCAACGGTCGTTCTTGTGAGAGTCGGCATAATCACAAATCCCCCGAACGACAAGACAAGGGAAGTGGTTTATCAGACCCGCTGCTTCCATCTCGAAGCAGATGCAGTCCTCCCCCACATCGGCGACGATCCGGTCCCGAGCAATGCCGTCTTTGACCAGAGTGTTGCCGGATGCAATGATGCCGTAATGAATCTCTGGATCCGTGGAATCTCTGGGGTCCCGCTGGACCTCTTCGTCTGCCTCACAGCTACCGCAATTGTTGCCAGAGACATGTTCGTAAGAGAATTGGAACAGGCGGTCATTATCGGCTCCTTGATGGACGTAGCCTGGAGACTGCTTCGACCGTTTAGCCATCTTCGGGTTCGCTTGAAGCATGTCTTGCAAAATGTCGGGGATCTTGGAGTCCTCGATTTCATGGTCCGCCTGAATGCTCGAGAGAGCTTTCAGGAGGACGGTCGGAGGCATGGCTAGGAAGCCCTTGCGCTCGCGGCGGTCGCCAGGCTTAGCCTTCACCAAATCGTACTGACAGACGCCACCTGTGGTCCCGTCAGGCTGGCTGACGACCACGTCGCCGAGACGAATGTCGCGATCGTCATCCGGGCGAGGGATAGCGCCGCCGATGCCAACCAATAGGCCAATGCGAATGGAGGGGAGTGAAGCCGAGAGGCTCGAGGCGGTGGTAGCGGCAGACGTCAGACCGTAGATGCCAGCGGCTAGGGAAGCGATGACGACGTTGTGCTCTCCAATCCGGCCCCAGGTATAGACATTGGTATCGCTCGGGTGTCTGATGAGGCCATTTGGCTCCGCATGCTCCTCATCGAGGATGGCTTTCGCAGCGGCTCGCTCGATAGGCAACGCAGCGATCCAGCCGACGGTGTAGGCGTCGGGGCTGTCCAGGGACATAAGGCTCCTGGGTGCCATAGCATCCCGAGGAAATGAAAGATTTGAATAAAGATGTCAACTCCTGTGGATTCGAAAGACGTCTTTGAGCTAGTTCCAGTCCACAAGAGTGAGCTGAAAAGGCCGCGGCGGAAAAACGAAGTCTACAGAAAAGGACACGCAAAAGCTCATGCGTGCGAGATGATGGCAGCCAAAGGGGTTAAATGGAATGGTTACAACTCATGGTCAGGCAGATTTTGCAAGCGGCAGGCTGTCGTCTTACATGCATACAGCCCACCACCACGTAGCTGCGCCTCTGAGGCGAACTGCGATATCGCCAAGCCCATCCGTTTATGTTGACAGGAAAAAGTTAGACCAATAGCCCTAGGCCAAGGCATGGCCGCCTTCAGAACTCGGAAGGGACATGAAATCATCAGGTAATCGCTGGCTTCTGACGCTCATTGGCTACTTTGATCTCACTTTTCTAGACGCTGTGTGCACCAACCGAACTGAAGCTATATCTAGGTCCTTTCAAACGAGGCGAACATAGCAGTCAGCAGTCTTAAACAGGCTAGTTGAAGGATTCTCGATTATCTGAATAAGCTTAATTAAAGTAAATCGGCTTTGGGTCAATACCGGTCAAGGAAATGTAGACTTGCGGCTCGAGGGAGAGAGGTTGTCCAAGGAAGAGCACGAGAAACATGCACTTTAGATACGAATTTGGAGCTCGTCTTCCGCGTAATGTAAAGCCCATCGTATCATCACTATTATTGACAAGAAATTCAAAAGCTCCTCCAGCTGATCGGTTCTTGGGGCCAACCCACTCCTTCTCCAAACGTCTGGCCGGAAATGGCGCGACGCTCAATGCCTGATGACAAGCAAAGACCGGAATAGCGCAGAGGTAAAATTAGAATCAACCACAACCCCCCGGGCAAGTACTGCCGCTGAGAAAACGCGGAGTTGCGGCCCAAGCCGAAGACTGGTGGTGGGTTGCACGCATCACCAGGGTCTCGCGATAAACTTGTGCGATTTAGATCCATGTACTGGTGCCCATGGGCATGAAGTAAGTCCGTCTTCAGGTCGCTTGTCTTCCAATGGACGACGTTGCCCCTTTGAGGATGGCAGGCATAATTACAGGACTTTCGACCATCAGTTGGCGACGGCAAGACTCACTGTCAATTCCCACTTCTTTGCAGTTTTCTCCGTGGTTGGAGCAGGCCCAAACAGCTCGCAATGGTCATGATTCACCCTAGACATGCCAGCTCAGCTTTGCTGTTGCTGCTCTCGAGTCTTTTCCTCCTCTGCGCCGCCTCCCCGGGGATGTCGAGGTCGACCTGGTGTTCCCAAAGGCCAATGAGACGTACAAGCTCATCTGGCCGTTTCCAATAATCTACGCGACCCGGAACGCCTCTCAGCTCTGGCAGGAAAACTACGAGGTTGCGCACTTCTCGGTCTCTTGGCAAGTCTCAGGATTCCCATACCAAGAAAGCACTTGGACGGGCCAGAAGCACCTCCATGCCGGATCAGGGGTTTGGTCGCCCCTCAACGAGCTCGGGACAAATCACTACGGAGACCAAACTGTTCGCCCAGACGACGACGTACATATGCGCTTCGAGACTCTCAACACCAATATCATCAACGGCACGGAGCGGATGTTCCGCCTGGACCACAGTACGTCTCTGAAATTCGCCTGCCCCCCAAACGGCACCGTGGCTGCGAAGGATGTCAGCACCTGTGAGCAGATCGTATTCTATCTGGACCCCGAATCTACTCGGTTGCCCGGCTTCGCCAGCGTGGCTTCTTCCTGCTCCTTGCCCGTCACCAACTTCGGGTTCACCGATATCACATGGACCAACTACGGCGAGCGGTGCATGAAGATAGCCCCTACGCGCCATTCGGATCCTTGTGGGCTGAAGCTGGATGCAGAAGACCTGGCGAACCGCACACAGGCGGCTATGCTTGAGCCGCGGCCTGTCCTAGGGGGACGCTAGGGATTTCAGCGGCAAAATGTTGGTCCTGTCAGTTTTCCTGGGTATCATCGTTATGTACAGCATGTGATAGGCAAATGATTGATTATTAAGTTCTCTTCGCGACACCAAGGAGTGTTGCGTATTGCCGGAGATACTTCAAGCTCAACTCAGGATTGCAATAATTCGATGGGCATTGTGGTCTGTTCAGTAGTTGTGAGAGGGGCAATGGACCGATTCTACTGCAACTTTACGTCGGGGATTGGGCACAGCCAATATCCGGGGGACCGAGCCGCTGTTGTGGCCTGCCTTCACTGTTTGTTTCGCAGCTAAGACCCGGTTCCGTTGGTTGACCCCGGCTTTGTCATGGCCTCCCCACCTGGGGAACCTGAAAGATTGTGGAAATCCTAGGGTAACCAGGCCAGGCGCGGAGGAAGAAAGAGGAGATCGTTCGATCTTGGCAGATCGGATGGCGCCGCTTCCAGTAAGGCATGCGTGTTGTGGAGAGCTTATGCTTGGAGATTGCCCTGTTCCTATCGCCTTTGATGCCAGTCTGGAGAATCCCTAGACGATTTGTCACTGGACGATTCGACAAAGAGTGCCAAACCTTCTTAACGGAAGACTCTCCGGTTTTTCTGCATGGTTTGGTTTATTGTTTTTTCCCCGGAACGTTCCCTCGTGGGGCAAAGGGCACCCGCGTCGTCTACCTTCGCCGAACAGATTCAATAGGCGAACCATTCTTACACGACCTAAATTAAATTTCTCTCGGGCAACAGAGCCGTTTCCAACGAAACCGTGGGGCCAGGAGTGCCAGAGAATGCATACCAAGCGTCGCTTATGCTCATGATTTGCAACATTCAGCCCCTGGTTCCAACGAAAACCAGGGGCTGGTTCTCATTGTTGGTTAAGCGCGACCAACCGTTGCGTGAAATGCATAGAAGACTGGCTGGCGCTCTACGTAATTTTCCAGGGACCTTTCAGAACATGGGACTGACTGGCATCTTCAATGATGGTTTTCCGGCTGTCCAAGGCGGTTGCCATCGTCTCGTTCTCGCTTGCACCCCTTTGTTGTGCCCAAGCTCAGGATTCCTCGCCCAGAACGTATTTCGAAGATCTTGGCCCTTCTTAGATGGGTGTGCCAACGTCGATGGCACATGCTCCATCCGTCATGTCGACTCTGGCGACACTTGCATCTCTCTCGCCGCGAAGTGCGGCATCCCTCGTGACACATTCATGAGTTACAATACCGGCTCCAACTTCTGCGATTACCTTCGCGTCGGCCAGGCTGTGTGCTGCAGTTCCGGAAACCTGCCCGATCCGAGCCCGAAACAGACCCCAGACGGGTCCTGCTTTGACTATGTGGTCCAGGAGGACGGCTGGTGTGACAGCATCTCGGCCTTCCACGATCTGACGCTGGACGAGCTTAAGGTTTTCAATGAAAACACCTGGGGGTTCTCCGGCTGCGAAAGCTTCTCGGCGGGAGTGAAGCTCTGCCTCAGCAAGGGCTCACCTCCGCTGCCGGTTCCCGTCTCCAACGCCGTCTGCGGGCCGCAGAAGCCGAACACGCCGGTCCCGTCCGACCGCAGCCCGGAAAAGCTCGCCAAGCTCAACCCGTGTCCCCTCGAGGCCTGTTGCAACAACTGGGGCCAGTGCGGGACGACCAAGGAGTTCTGCGAGGTGCTGCCCAGGGGTTCTAAGGTCGGGCCTAAGTCCGGCTGCGTTTCAAACTGTAGGATAGACGTCTTCGAAAACTCTGAACCCGACATCCTGGTCTATGACAACGATCGCGGGGCGGGGTGTCAATGTCAGCCGATGAGAAGGAAAAGAGCGTCACCAGGGAACGGGGCCTCAACGTTGGCGGCGTCTTTGATAGGGCCGTCGAGGGCGATGATTGGAGAACGATGAATTGCGAGCACCCGGCCATAAAGAATACGCTTCAGCCTGCGAAGACACGATGGGAATCTATTGGTGCTGACCGGGCCTGGAAAGAACTCGTAAGTATCGCCCGTCCGTTTTGGATGCTCCATTTTGATACTACCTTCATCTCTTGGCGCCCAAGCTGCCGGCTCTCCAACTAACGAGATCATTGTGTCTATGCCCCAGTTACTAACTTTCCCGACATGACAGGTTGAAGCTTGGGAGAAGGGAGAGTCGAGACTGAATTTCATGCGGCTCGTGGCGGAGTTCTTCAATATGGATTCAGAGAACAGCTGCCATTTGACCCCAGATGAACCAAGATGCGTTACGTACCTGTGCTCAGACTTTGAGAACAAAGAGAGGACGGGCCCTGCGACTTCCATCGTTGTCAACGCGCTGGCGCAGGTAGGGAGAGTAAGCGAACCGCCCTGAGTCCCAACGATGGCTTTTGTATTGCTGACGTACTCGTGTAGTTCATGAGAAACAACTGTTACAACGCCGTTCAAAGCGCCCGAGACGGTCTGGAACAAAGAACATTTGAGGAAGCCTTCTCCGAGTCCAAGACAGATGAGGCTGTTGTTCTGCCTATTCTGAACAATCTCCTCTCAGTCGGCTTCACGTCCGGTTTAGCATCCGTCTTCGGCAACAGTGAGCCTTATTTGCAAGTTTCGCTTTGGAATTTGTTCTGGCTGACGAAACTGCCTCCTTGCAGGGAGGAAAGGTATACCAGCAGGGGTCACGGATAACTCGAAGAAAATTACCTACGCAGCCATCACCTTCGGTGCCTCGACGGCGAGAGATTTCATTGGGTAAGCATTGCTGGAGAGATGAACAGAGACTTTTCATGAAAATCTGGTCGCTGATATCGTTGGCCTCTCTGGACAGGTCCCTCTCGCCTGACAAGAAGGGAAACCGCGTGTCGGCCATGATCAGGGCGTTCTATCAACAGACCGCGCTCAGAATGGCTGAAACCTCGAAACTCATGTTCAACAGCGATCCGGGCAGCATCAAGTTTCTTTACAGTCTCATCAGTGAAGAGGAAAATGACACCCGGGTGCGAGAAGGACGGTAAAGTATGCGATGATGGTCGCAGCGTTCTGTCGGCCACCGTAATGCGGTGCATGTGGGATACGGCGGTGTACGGCTACCTCATCCCGCAGATATGGAAGCTGGAAGGCGTCAATCTGGTTGTGATCATGACGGATGCCAAGTGCGACGACGTCGGTGTCGGCACCGGACTGGACGGCTACATCAGGCCCGAGCATGCCGAGTTGGCTCGTGGATTTTTGGAGGACAAGCTCTTGTACCTTCTGAGCCCGTCGTCAAGGGCGATAGACCAGACTACTGCAGGCGGCGCCTGGTCTCCACCTCCTGGTCTCAAAAGCATCAAGGGGGGCAATTGGGCGGGAGTCAAGGTTGAGGATATGATCTCCAGGTACGGTTCATCAAAGATCCATCTTTCCTTTTCAAAACTCCAGTTCCCGCACACGTGCTGACTCTGTCACGTATTCCAGCGCCGCCGAATGGACGCTTCGCCACAACAGTAATCGGAAAGAAGGTGTCAACGACCCAGCCTACAAGAGCAAGGGGAATCATGACCTCATGTGGGACGTCATTATGAAGGGCGAGAGCGTGATGAGGACTCCCGGGGTGGTCGACATCCCGGCTTGCTCGGAGAAAACGGCCAGGAGGAACTGGTTGTTAAAGGCAAACCAGCGGTGGTACTCCTGGCCTTGCGACAAGTAGCACCTAGCAATTTCAATCGCCCGGGCTAAGGAACGGGAACATTGCTGTCAGGTCGCTGCTCTCATCTAGATTTGTCTTTTCGCCGTTCTTCCGGTATTTGCGTAGTCATCTAGTAGAGATACTTTCTGGTGGAGATTGCCGGAAGCAAGTATTCAAGAGAGGCCAGTGGCAAGAAACAAAACAGAAACTGGGACTCTCATGTTGAATGACGCCTCTCTACATACAAGCCGTGCCACTCAGACCGGATGTTCTTGTTTGAAATCCGTGGAAATGTCTTCATAGTCCCCGTTTGGGCTGACGGGCCTGTCCAACTCTTTGTTCCTCGGCCTCACTCTGTAGCCGCCTTCTCTGGGTCGGTCATCTTGCTCTTCTGTGTCCGGCCCGTTCACATAAAATGAACACTGCTCCCAAGCCCACTCGAGGTACCGACCACTCGGCTTCGCCGTATGTGCGTATCTACCGTCTTTTTGCTTGATAATCCCGCCGTACTTCTCCAAGTGCATACTGAATGTCTCTCGAGTATAACGTTGGTATGGGTTCCCCCAGAAGAGAAGGATTCCTTTTACGTGGCAAAAGGTCGGCGGGACGGATCTGTTCTCGTGGGCGTACTCTTGGGTCGCGCAGGCACGGCAGAAGAAGCCCCCGACGAGCGACTCGGACATTTCGTCGAAGTAAGGCGCGCGAATCGTGAATAGGTGCTTCTTAACAAGGAAATCATGGTTAAAGTCGCTTGCAGCGTGCCAGTGCGTCCTGACATGGGTCTGCCTCTTGACTTCCAGGTCAGAGTCGTCGTCCTCGCCGCGATACGCTAGAAGCGACGGCCTGTGGAAAGCAAGCCGGGATTCCTTCAGTCTGATGCCGTGGGCTCCATAGTAGCCCGGCAGGGCTAGGGCGTGGGGAACCTTCCGAAGAAGCTCATCCGATATCTCGCCATCGCGGACCTTCTTAGGGATATAATCGATGAAAAACCTCCAGCAGGGATAGCACAGTCGCTCAGCCGTGATAAGGTAGAGGTGGTCACCGAAATGGCTGCATCTACTGCACTTGGTGTTTCTGATGGCGCAGGCGAGGTGGCCGATCCCGTACGAGAAGGCCCTCAGAGTAATGACCGCACTCAACGCTTTCGGAAAGGCAGCGACGGTCTGAAACGCTGGGAGCGAATCCACCAGGTGCATGCATGCTTGGTTGATTTCGCGGAATTTTAGAATTGCGTGGACATCCAGCTCGACGAGGACTTTGTCGAGGACCTCGCGAGGGAAACGGTCAAACTGGCCGATAGGCGAGGGGGGCGATGACTTGGGGATATCCTCCCGGGGGGTCATGGACCATCGGCGAGTGATGGGGTTGGCGTCTTCGAGGGTCAAATCTCCCAAAAAGAGGTTGTAGAAGGGAGCACGAAAGGTCGCTTCGCTGAATTCCGTGACTGGCACGCCAGGGCGGTCGTAGATGCTGGGGTCCGTATACTTCGCTGGCAAGGGGGGGCAGCAGGAGCAGTCAGGCTCACGACACTTAAAACGGGACATTGTTCAAAGTAGAATTGGTTGTCTTTGGCTTGAATATGAAAACATGTTGAAGTTCGCAAATATTCGGTTCAATGGTAAAGAGGGGAGGGCCGCTGCCTATGTACATGTAGTCTGGGCTTTGCATGTTCTGTTGGTTGTCGACAAGAGCGGCCTTGGCAGAGCAGAGTATGCTGTTAATTTTAGAAATATTAGCGCCGGCGTCCTCTCGGTTGGGGCAGTTGAGCACCCTGGTCAGGGTCCTGGCTAACTACAGTAGTATCACGTTTCAGCATGGAGCAACCAAGCAAGTCTCACTGGAATTCGTGAAGGTACTGTTGAGAAACAACAGATATATTCAATAAATGGTCCCAATATCCGTGGAATACTATCTTCTGTACTTTCACAGGATCTCCATGGGCAGTCACCAATGGATGCTTGTAGTCAAAAGCAACACATCGGTTCTTTCACCATGTACCTAACATCCTTGACAAAAAAAAACCCACAACCAACTGCAAGTCTCAACACCGCCACCCTACTGGCAGGGCACCAAACACCAAAGGAGACATATGCTCGAGGGGCCGCCAATCATGATTGTACCACTCGTCTCCAAAACATCGACCCACTACTTCCCGCGGGACCTAGAAGTCCAAGTCAATGATCTCCTCAGGCCAGTCAGTAGGCTTGTTGAAGTCGGGCTCGTTTCCCAGGGGCGGGTCGCCCTTCTTCCACATGACGACAGGCTCGGCGTCCAGGTTGTCCATGTCGTAGCGCAAAATGCGGTCTACCTTGCTTTCGGGCCTCGTGAGCTCATAGGCCTCGAACTCTGTCCAAAACTTGTTCTCCTTCTGCAGGTTCGCGTCCTTGGGGCCGAGGATACGGACATCGCCGCCCCTCCTGGCAGCCGTTCGCGCGCACGCAAAAGATACCATGGCGTCGCCCAGCCACGAAGAGTATTTCGAACCGCTGAGCTTATCGGCGACTATCCCTAGGTCATAGGCCGAAGTGAAGCTTGTGATTTCTTCGTTGTCGTTCTTGGCATCGGAGTCCTTGTCCCCGCGGTACTGGCCCTGCGTGTTGAACCTGAGCCTGAAAGTCGGAATGAGTGAGTCGGTCATTCCCGGCCTCAACTGGGTGTAGAACAGCCAGTGGCTGTTCTCGTGTCTGTTGGCCCGGCCTCGCTCGTACTCGTCGAAGATTCTGAAGGCATTGCGAAGGTCGTCATTCACGACGCCCTTGGGAAGGGGATCAAGGTTTCCCCGATGGCGGTCGTCGTTGGATGAGCCGCTTCCCGCACGCTGTCCGTCGCCGCGCTGGCCATCACCTCTCTGGCTGCCACCTCCGCGGTTGGGGCTCCCGCCGGGACTGTCGCCGCCAGGGCTCTGCCTGTCCTTGCGACCTCCACGGCCCGGAGGAGCTCGCTTTACGATTGCTGCGTCATTGACACAGTTGTCAATGCCGCAAGGAGCTTGAAGTTCTGTTGTAAGTTGTTAGATTCTTTTATCATCTGACGCCTGAAACAAGCCTTACCTGCAACAGAACTGGGGATGGTTTCGACGGTACGAATGTCGGTGGAGGGGACCGCTCGACCCAGCGCGTGCTGCGCAAGTCCCGAGAAGGCCAGGAACAGGAGAGAAGATTCGATGTTGAGCCTCATTGTGATGGCTTATTGGTGGAAGTTCTGAGGAGACTGAAGCTGAAATTGGAGCAGGAATGGAGTCGATGAATGTTTCGAGAAGGCAGGTGAGAAATTTTCTTTTGAGCAGTGATGAGATTGCATTGAGTTGACTAGAGAACACTCATGACCCGAGTACTTATAGATTTTCGGTCTTACTTCCGGCAGCTGAAGTTCGAACCGCAGTGCTCCGAAGTTCTCTCTGCGGCCGTTCGCAACCAACCGACTGGTCGCTTCTCAGGCGATCTTCAGCTGAAAATGAAGCATTCCCAAAATAACATGAGAATGGGGGCAAAGTAGTATCATCACACTGCAAGAATGCACGTCGATGGCGAGGAGCAAAACCTGATGAGATATTTCTGCCCATGTTGACAAGTGTGCCTTGCGCTGTGGAAACGTGAGGATGAACCAACATCAACGAGTGGAGTTTGGGGGTTCTTTGGGGGCGCTCCATGAGGTGAAGTAGTATTATGTTGGCGATCGTCCTGCGAATAGCTTCAGCCGATGGTGGGGAGCTTCCCAACTAAAGTGTGACGGCCCCGTGGCGCACGTTGCCGCAGTGCGATGAAACGAGGGTCCTGGTGGGGAATTTAGGTGAAAAGACCAGGGAAAATAGTGTTGGTCGCTCTTTTCAGGGGAATCTTCAGTTGCAATGCGCAGCAATGGCGGGTTCGGTTCCGCCAACCAGCGTTGGTTAGAGCTAGGAACCCATGTCGCGTTGGTTCGCCTGCACCATCGTGAAGGGGGCCAAGGGCTGTGCTCAATTCAACTCCCAAACGGCTAAGCAAGGCGAACTTCATGACTTGGGCATTTTGGTCGAGATGAAAATCGTTTACGAGCATCAACACACGAGAACATCTTGATATAAAGCCAAGGCATGATTCCCTTCCAAGCAAACGACTTCAAATCACACCAGCAACCAATCAGCTTACATCAGTTAACAACAAGAATCATTCTCTCTCCTCTACTGTCTATTCTCATCCCATCAACGCGGTTTCTTTCCAGCACTCTTTGTCTGTCTCTACACCACGATCTCATCAATCCTCTGCTCAGACAGCCGCAGAGCAATTTCCTCCTTGCAACAACTCAAAATACGCGCCAAAGCACCTCAATCAAAATGGGAAACTTCGCTCTTGTGGCTCTTGAAGCGGCCTCGGTGCTGATGATGGGCGCGAGCATGTTCCCCGAACAGGTCCAGGAGAAGGCGCGCATCCGCATCGCCGCTGGCGCGGTGGCCTTCGAGGGCACCGAGGAGAGGAGAAAGTTCGGCGCCAACACGGGCGGCGACATCCCCCACGTCCACATCTACGACGTCCACGGCCAGGACCTTGGCTGGAAGCAGGGCGAGTCGAAGCCCAACGGCGGTAAGAACGTCGGCGACGGCGAGTCAGTGGTTCGTGAGATCGAGACCAGCGGCCACCCAGAGTACCTCCGGCTCCTGGCCTACGGCAAAGACGCGACCTGCGTCGCGTACATCACCATGACGGGCCCCAGCGGCGAGGACTACCAGACGTGGAACGGCGACTTCGCGAAGGCGTGCGGCGCCGCGTGGTACCCGAGCCCCCAGGGCTTCCCTGGTGCCAACGACTTCACCCCGGCCTGTGTGTGGATCAGCAGAGACGACCGCTACCTGCAAGCCATCTCGCTCCGCATGCCCGACTTCCGCTTCCCCAAGTCCGAGGCCGCCGTCGCCGCGGCCGAGCAGTGGAAGAAGGACAAGGGCCTGCTCTGCGACGCCCCCGCGCGCCAGTCCCTGATCAAGGAGGCTAAGATCACCGACTGCATCGACTTCTACCCATTCAACGAGAAGAAGGCCGAAGACGGCACGGATCTCGACCCGAACGCCATCAAGCACGGGCACAAGAAGGCCAACTGCAAGGGCGCGCAGCCCAAGCCGGAGCCGGAACCCAAGGGGTACAAGGACAACATCAAGACCTCGGTCGTCGACACTGGGTCGCCGGCGGGCCCGGTGATGAAGAGGCGGTCGACCAAGGAGCGCCGGGACGAGCTCGCGGCCCGCGGGGAGATGTGCGTCGATGGGCTCGTCCAGAGCAACCTGAACTCCCACAGCGCGCGCGAGGTGTGCGAGAGCGAGACGTCTAGCGGCCCGGACTTCGTCGCCGTGAACGGGAAGGAGAGGCTGTACTGCGACATGTGCGAGCACCAGCTGTGGGACCTCTGCGGCGAGGGCATCACGCAGGACTGCTTCGACCTCGATGCCCAGAAGCTGGTCCTGTCCGGGTCGCTGGCCAAGAGAGACGAGGAGGAGGGCCTGCAGAAGGAGTACAAGAAGTTTGCGCACTGGAAATGAGTGATTTCACGGGGGAAGGGGCGAGATTTGGATTTGTATTGCATAGAGTGCTTTTCTGTTTGCGTTAGGGTTTGGTGAAGGCTGGGAGGAAGTCATCGGGAACTCATACAGGCTGGTTTCTTCATTGGATCTAGGAGTTGAGGCATTTCTTGAATTTGATTGCTTGCAAATGTTACCAGACGCGATGAAGCCTAAACCTAATCTCAAGTTTCTTTTCAGTACCTTCTCGAGTAGACATTGAGTACAATACTTGGCTAAGCTTTAGTTAATGGTTCTGTTTAGGCAAAACGTAGCCAACCACTTGTAATATTTGACTGTCTTGCGGGCCTTATGCGTCCCCCTCAAGTTTGAGCGGTCTAACTTGACCAAATTCAACAACACAGGGGAGGTGCGTCTACTCATCACTGTCCGTGCCCCCTTTCGTCGCCCTTACAGCAATTTCCGTCCTCATAGATCGCCCAGGGAATGTTAGAAATCGATCTATCAGGCGATTTTCTTGAGACCATTGGCTTTGGCACGACGAGCCTTCCATGCACCTGTTTAAGCTGAGTTGACGAGTATTACTGGGGGAGATAACACAACACCTCCAACAGAGACGATTTTTCGTAGACCTGATGGCACGAAGGAAACAACGTTATTTCCATCGCGCCACCTCGCGACTCGGGCGCAACGAGTTCACGGACATAAGGACCGCAACATCCGTTCGCGGACGGCACGGATGCGCTCGCGGCCTTCCAGCCCGGCGCCTCTGGAGGCCGAGCATGCGATTCCTCGGTCTTCCGGGCTTTGACGGAGTGCCCGGGCCCCTCTTTCCACTCTCCTCCTTTTTCAAAAGCCGCCAGACCCTATCCGCAACCTTATTCAACCTGTCTGTTGAATCGTCTTCCGAACGAGTTGGTTCAGTCGAATGCATGGTATCGGCATTTGGGAACAGACAACGGGCCGGGCTGGATCAGAAAACCCCGCTCCCCTCCCGCAAATATGACGATGAGTTGTGTAACCCAAGGACGCGGTGCTGGGGCCACCACATCGCAGGCTCATCCCCACCTCGAGTCCGGAGTTAGGCCGCACTCGCGTCTCGGACATTGCGGTTGCGTGTCTTTCCTCGAGTGACAGCTTGTCTTTGAGTCGGTGAGATCTGAGGGTATAAGAGTTCAGGAGACGTCCGTGGCTCAGACGGAACCATCAACGACCAACGACGTGACATGTCTCCCAGCGACTCTCCATCCGAACAAGCAAAAATGCCCGACATCAATCTCGACCCCAACGACCTCTCCCGTTACGCCAACCTGACGATCCTCGAGACGACCTACAAGACCGTCTCCGGGCACCCCATCACCACTGCGGTGCTCATCCCCAAGAGCCTGGCCGATGCCGCTGCCTCGGCGCCTGTGATCCTGCGATACCACGGCGGCGGCTTCGTGTGCGCCTCGAACCTGTTCCCGGGCTTCTTCCAGCCGTGGCACTTCGAGCTCGCGGAGCGCCACGGCGCGGTCATCGTCAGCCCCAACTTCCGCCTCGTGCCGGAGGCGGGCATGGACGATGTGCTGGCTGATGTCGAGGACCACTGGACTTGGGTGCGCTCTGAGCTCGCTGGTTTTGTGCAGCGCGAGACGAACGGGCGTGTGAGCGTCGACACTGAGAGGGTGCTGGTAACTGGAGACAGCGCGGGCGGGTATTTGAGTCTTATGACAGGGCTTATGCACACCGACGAGGTCCGGGGTTGTGTTGCGGCGTATCCTGTTATCGACCTGAAGCATCCGTATTTCACGGAGGGAACCGGTGGTAAGCCTACGCTCGGCGTCGGACCGCTGCCGGCGGCTATTGCGGAGGAGCATATCAGAAAGGTGCGCGAGGGGGAGCTGCCGGGTATCTTGTCGGCGGACCCGAAGTTTGAGAGGGCGGGGTTGATGTTCTCGCTGACGCACAACGGGCTGTCGAAAGACCTCTTCCCGGGGGAGAAGCGGCACCTGTTCCCGCTGGACTTGTTGGAGGACGGGGCGCGGTTCCCCAGGGGCGGTGCGTTTGTGTTCCACGGCCGCGACGATACGGTGGTGCCGGTTGAGGGCAGCGTCAAGTTGGAGGAGAAGGTTGCGGAGTTGGATCCTGGGTCGGGGTTCCGGCTGTGCTCAAGGCCCGGAGAGCACGGGTTCGACCATGACGCCATCCTCGACGAGGAGTGGCTTGCGGGTGGTCTGGAGAAATTAGTGGAGGCATGGTTAAGGTAGTCTCGTTGAAGTGGTGGTTTTTGACAAGTTCTTTCTTCCCTTTGATGGGGTATTGGGGTACTACTGGCAGCTGAGGGATAATGTTTGCCGACAACTTACTGTTCATACTATTGCGGTCATTGATTGGCTGCCTTGGCCTGTTGCCAACCTCGTTTCCGATCCCAAAATCGCAGCAAAAATCAGATCATCAGTCGCAATGGGCAAAAGACATACAACACCAGGTATTCGCTGGTCGTCACCGACCCAACTACTAATCCGGCCCTCACTGGCTTATCTATGGGAGAGCGGACGGGATCCCGAGTTCTCCAGTGGGTATGGTCGTATGTGATTGATCTCAAGCTTCAGAACGGGAGGGTGAAAGATGCGTGTTGGCGTTGGTTTGTCCACTATTTCGAGGAGACACTGACACTGATGGCTGCAGTCCGCTATGGTAGTTTGACCAAAGGGCATTATTGAGGTGCGTTCCAAACCTATCGCTATGGAAATACCCTGAAGTAAACACATCCAATGCCTAACACCTATCGTTGACCAACTTCCTGGCTGCCTGTAAGCGACAGAGCGTAGACTTGTTGTTCGACGAATTTCTTGTCTCCGACATCAACACTCGTCATCAGAAAGCTCCTCAAACCGACCTGGCTGCTGGAACTGTGACACTGGGTTCTCAACGGACGCTGCGCCATTCGCGCGCAACCTGGTAAAGTCAGCAAATATACAAGATCAAAGACAAGGACAGACCTTTCAAACAAGACGAATAGTCTCTCAGCTTCTCTCTCATTGTCTTCTTGTGTCATAACAGGCACTTCAACCCGGCCCTCCTCGCTACGGAGTTGACCCGTCATAGGGTTGATGTTGACATCGTCGGCCCGCTCCTGATGCCGAGTCAACTCTTCTTGCGAGAGCTGTATGCCCCGGGACGCTAGAAAGCCGGCCGCGTTTCCAAATCTGACATGGTGTACGAATATCTGTGGATTGCTGTCCGACAGCTCAAAGTAGATTGACGATATCACCTCGCGCACCTCGGGTTCCACGGTTGTGGAGCAGAGCTTCAGCAGGCGATGCGGCAGGGAAGAACCCTGCCCGAGGGGAGTGACGCGGTCGCTTGGGGACGACAGAATGTGGCTGGATAGTTCCGACGCGAGAGCAGGTGTTTTGTTCTGCGCAAGCCGGAGGATAACTACGAGCAAAGACAGGAGCTCTTTATCGGTTTTCGGAGGGGTCGGGATGGCTGTTTGAAGCACGTCTAACAACTTGGCAACAGCAGAGAGGGAGATGGTCTCGCTTTGGTGAAGAGGTAGAGCAGCGAGGCAGTCAATCAGTACTGACGTGAGTGGCTGTAGTTGGGAGGGTGGGTTGACGTTTATCAACATGCGCAGGATCGAGTCAACAGATGGAAGAAAGCGATGAGCATGTGGCCCGTACCGAACAGCCAGAGTGGATAGAAGTGCCAGCGTGGTGATGATTGTTGAATCGGAACCGTTGACTTCCCAAGTCTCCGATTGTCGAAGTACGATCTGCGGTTGTTATTACATGTTCTGCACTGTCAATGTTGCGTCTGACCTTGTTAATAGTATCAGCAAGACCGTCGTTCTCAAAGCTGGGCGTCAGATCAAGGCTCGTGTTGACCGAGGAGTACATGAGCAGGCTTGCCAGCGCAACTCCGTCTCCGTCGTTGCAACTACCATCCTGCCGAACAGTTGGTCAACCATTCGTGACGCCAGTGCATGTTCATAAGAGCTTTACCTGCATCAAAGTCACAACCTTCGAAGGGTATCCTTCATCAACAAAACATTGCCTCGTGGGCACTGAGCGGACCAAGATGTTGCTGAGGCATCGTAGCGCGGTGCCTTTCTCAGTTGGTTTGGGCCGTCGAATGCGTAACGCCCTAATACGCGCAGCCCACGCTGCGTGAAGATCGGGGCGAGACTGGCTTCGTCCGAGGTTCGTGTGTGGTGTAGGAGTCGCTCAAGAGCTTTCGTAGCTTGAGTCGGTGTGGGTACGCAAGGGGGTCGGGAAGACAGGCTTACCCTGGCGGTGTCCAGCTGAGGCCTCGCCCTCAAGCAACTGAAGGAGATCTTCAACGTTGGCACGATCATCTATAAACTGTCTCAGTCTGAGTCTTCTTTTTTGAGGTGCCTGAAGGTCGAACCCGCTATTGAAGTGGCCATTGAAGCTATTGATGGCGATGTGACTGACGGTGATAGCTTGGAGGTTGATGGGCGATGGAGGGAGCTGAGGCAACGCGGGGTGACTTAGTCGGCAGCACATCATCGTTTGTGCCTCCCTCGCCCAGAGTCCAGGGAGGACAGAGAGAAAGTGTTTCAAAGAATTTCGTTCTTAAGCCTTGTTTTGAAATGGAATCGCACTAACTTTATTGACTCAAAGAAACATCACTGTCTGATTAGGTAGTCTACTCGTCGATCGGCAATACCACCCGGACGCCTTCAGCTATTTGTCCTAGGAATCTCGTCAGTTCTGAGGGAGTCCAAGCCAAGCTGGGACTGGACTTACTGTCTAGATATTTCATCATCTGGGTATAGTCCTTACAAACTAAAGTAAATCGTCACCCGTTAGCAATCTATCCGATCCCCCCCAGGCGGACACCAGGAGGACTCACCGTGCTGGCCGTTCCAGCTTCCGTCGCCGGGCCCGTTGTCGTCCGTGTCGGTGATGACGTGAGGCTCCATGGCCATGTCGCCGGAGCACATGACGGACTGGCGGAGGTAGTCTATGCAGTGAAAGAAGTGCGTGACGTGGTCGCTGGGCAGGCGCTCGCTGGTGTTGGTCGTGATGGCGGAGTAGATCTCGCCGATCATGAACTAGGTCCTTGTCAGTGCTGTCTGAGAAGGGGGGCATGAAGAGACAACGCCTTACGATGCAGTGCAGCTGGTGCGTCATCGAGGTGGTGAAGAAGGGGTCGTCGTTGGTCTGCTTCCAACCCGCGCCGACTGGTTATCGTCAGTATCGGTTTGTGCAACCCTATCTGGGTAGAATGTACCTGGTAGGAGGGATCGCCACTGGCTCAGCGTCGCATTCGACAGGAAGTCCGTCGCGTTGGGAGGCACGTAGGTGTAATCCGCGGCAAACTGGACAATCTTGGTCGAGACTGGAGAACACCACTCATTAGCAAGACAGAACACCATTTACACATTTTGTCCGTCACTTACACATGGGCCCGGACGCTGTGTAATCGCCCCCGACCTGGCGTGCACTCCGAGGGAACTTGGCGTCCTCGAACTGGTAGTATAGAAGCAGCGAGAGGCCGAGCGATAGGCCGATGTTCGTGAGCAGCAGCAGGGTGTCGATGAGCCAGCGGTACCGTCTCAGCAGGGTCTTGGTGCGCTTCCACCACGTCTTGCCGCCCGCCTTGGGGTCAGCGTTGAGGTCGATCGAGTGCCAGCGCTTTTCGTCCTCGATGAGAGCCTCTTCCATGTCGGTGCTCGGCCGGTCGTGGCCGTGGTCGTCGGAGAGTGAGACGCTCTCGTAGCGAGAACTTTTCGATGGCGGCATATTTGCTTTTGTTGGTCTCGGTACAATGTAGAAGAAAGTTTCGAGGAAAGAATGCTTGCTTATTGGACAATAGGAACAGATGACAAAAGGAAAGTCTCGCTGGAGCCGTCCGTCACACACACACACACACACACACAGGGAAGAGAAGCAGGATGAAGAGGTGCGAATGGCAGCTCCGTTGATTTTGTCCAGTGACCAACGCCCATCCCACATGAAGAGAAAAGAGAACCCCGGGAACTTTCCATCTCCCCCAACTTCAGATCAATGGGCCGTCCCATCCGCACCTCGGCTGCACCATCCGTTTTGGAAGTCGGCGAACCAGGGGAGGGGTGCGTAGGGATATTGGTGAGGTTCACGATGTCGGAAAAGAGATCGCGTCGTCGAGCGAGGTTCCTTTTCACCTACCGGATGCTGAAACAGTACATCGGCCGATAAAACCGATTGCCCCCTGCCATCCCGTCTCTTCCTTCCTTCCATCTCTTTTTTTGCTCGTGCTCCTTCTTTCCCCCCTCAGCCAAGCAAAAGTTTTGATACGTCTGTAGTCGTGTGTTGACGTGTTTCATGTGACCCTAGCGCTTAAAACGGTGTAAAGCGGGCGCCGACTCGAAACAGACGAGTCGAAGGGGAGGAGCCGCAACTCTGAGCTCCTGATTTTCGCATAGGCAAGAGCGATAGAGTGCGCAGAGGGAAAGTCAATTCGGCAAGAGGCATGAAAAACTCTGTGCATCTACAAGAGCAATTTTGCCAAGTTCTCGTATTCTCTATTCGGGAGCGAGTCTTTCGCGGTGTTGTCTGTAAATCGGAGAGGCAAGTCCTTCAAGGGCGAGAAGCGGATCTGCGCTCGGTTGGCGTTTGGTTTGAACCAGGGGGATGGGGAAGCTCTGCAACGCTTTGAATGCGTCTCAAGACGCTGGACCCTGCCGACGAACCCGGCCGGCCCACCGGCTTTTCGGCCCCATCTTCGGTCGTCATCCGGTAGTGTAAGATCGCCAGTTTTCAAATGACCCAGTATCGCAGTATTTCGCCGGGGTCACTGATTCACGATGCATCTGTTTTCTGTGCCTGTCAGTTGAAGATCCATCTCGGGTTACGCTTCATCTCGACCTCGCCATCTACCGACCAGCTGGGTAAGTGAGAAAGCGCCGGTGATATTCATAAACTATCCAAACTCGCCTCGACATTCCCTCGCTGAATCCTTTTTCTGCTTCAACTCTGAACTCAGTTTCCTTCGTAATCGGGAGCAAGCGCCCATTGTGCTTCCGTGCGGCCCGGGGTTGCAAACAGCAGATCTTTTCGTTGAGTTTTTAAAAAAGCAAAGTGCGGCCCGCACGCGCCAGCGCGGCAGGGACCCAACCCGGCCATGGCTCGAACGGAGAAAACTCAGTGGAAACGCTTCCGTTGCCGGCGCCAGTCGGCTCATAGGCCGCGGCACCGGGGAAGATGGTTTCCGTTCTCGGGTTTGGTCTTTGCAAGTCTGGGAAGTACCGCCAGCCGTCCCGCTGCGCCAAATCGCAGGGACGGGCCACTATTCGGCAGGAGGATGGGAACTGAGTTATTTGTGAACCTGTCTTTGCGGGAGCGACCACGTGGTTAGGTATTTTGCTCGATGCTCTTAGTTTTCCGATGGTGGGGAGCGGCGGCATCGAGCGGGCGTTCTTCTGGACCTTCCCGCTGTCGTGGGTTTAAAGTCGCAGCTTTACGACTCGAGTCGTGTGGTTGGCCGCGATGGACTCGCTTTGACGACGAGTCAGTGTGGTGTTTGCGTCTCGAGGTGGCATGTGACTTGCATCTCCGCGGTGAGTAGATGGTTGGCAGATGCTGTGGCCATCTCTAAGAGTATGGCATTATTATGCTTGGTTGCTTTGATCAGCGGAAGGGCGACTTCTACAGCCTTTAAATAGACCCTCACTCGCCTATTTGCTAGTAGAAACCAGGCAAGACAAACATCATCAGGAAGAAGCCTGAGATCTCTCAACCCGCGCTGGTGAGGCTATAAGTACAGCCACTTGATTGTCAATGCTGAATCCAAGACACAACAATGGTAACATTGGCCATCGTCGTAGACAGATCCAAGGGTGTCTCTCCTCAGCCCGCTCGTTCGTCGGCCTGTTCGTATTCCAAGTTGGCTCGCTCGCTCGTCAGCCTGTTCGTATGCCGGTATTAGCTCTGTTGTTCGTCAGCCTGTGTGTATACCAATGCAAATCACACACAAGCCAGAGATGAAAGACAATGCTTTGGAGAATCCTTTATAGACCTAACTACAAGCAAAGCTCTCTATGTTGTACTGGTGTCTTGCGCGCACCCAGACAATGTACCGAACCATGCACCTGATCGCCCGTTCAGGATAACTAACCAACATTGCTTGGTTGATGAGAGTTTCACTTTAGACCACAACAAAGCCTATTTAACAGACACTTTGCGCTCAGCTGGAGCAGAGGAAAGGAAGGTGTAGACCACGCTCAGGGATATGCATAGAAACCTGCTATTTCCATCTATCAGACACATAACAGTCTTGACAATAGTACTTGTGTTCAGTCTTTGAATTGTAGCAGTGCAGAATAATAGTCTGGAAAGGACTCAACTTCAACCAGCACAATCAAGACTAGATACTGAAAGACAGGGCAATCAAAGAGCTCCTTCAGTCTAAAACATCAGAGCTACCTCATGTCAACAGGTTGCCGTAGCTTTGGTATCATGAAAACAGACAGAAGCGCACGGGCAGAAAGGGTTCTATGATGCAAGAATGCACCTAAGGGCTGCCTTTAACACCAAGTAAATGTGCCTCAAGATGCTCTTGTGAGATTGCTTGCAATTCTGGGATGGGGTGGAGAGGTAGGTAGAAACCCAAGCTTCTTCGATATCAACTCCGCCTTGTCCTGTCATCCACCACAACTATTCAGTGTTGACATCCACAGAAGGACCATGTCGGATGAATCGCCTCATCAACAACCAGAATTGCAACAGCTATTGTTTACCTTCGCACCCTCATGAAATCCCCAGATTGTTGTCCCGAGCCGAGAGAGCCCGGGCTGGAGTGGAACATCAACGGCTGCTGCGGCGGCAACCAACATCTTTAAGAACGGAGAGAATGTCCCTGTTTCTCGGCCCGAGTCCCAGGAATGCCGACGAAACGAAGGATCGCTCTGTTCCCCCGGAATTCGATCAACTGGACCTCGTGACCTCTTCAGCTACATAAAATTCAGCCGCAGCATCGGCGATGCTGTTGCGGGACAAGCCATCAACACTATCGTCTTCCCCTCAAAACCAGCTGCAAGATTGAAATGAAATGTCTTGGCGGCTGGCATTCAGCGCCGAGACGAAGATGCAGAAAGGAGACGCCGAGCTGCAGCCGGTCCAAGTCCAACAAGAACGTCGTCAGCTCGTCGCTCAGCCCGCAGCCACGGCGCAGGCCTTGCGACGCGGGCTTGCGGTTGGTGTTCGGTGTCAGTTGCTGGCAGGCGTCTTGTCAGTTGCAGTTGCCCGGAAGCCTCCGCTGTCCATTTACAGGTCGTCTAGGTACCCGACAAAAAAAGCCTACCAGTCTGTAGTGCCCGGGCTGTCGGCACAGCCTTCATTTGAAGCTTGTTTGCGACCTTGTTTTCCGTCCCCTTACCACGGAAGCGTGGGTACTTTACGAAGCTGATGGGACCACTGGACGTCTGTTCGTAATCAAGATCGGCACAACCTTGTTCGGGGCCGAGGACGCGGGACGCGGGGTGCTATTTCTGGAGCAGGCCACCATCTCACCACCAGCAATCAGCGAGTCTTTTAGATATTCTTGCCCTTTTTCGCCTTCCAGCCAAGGGTTCATTTGCAAGCATAGCTTTTCAACTTGATAATTTTCTTTTACGCAAATCCCCCCTTCCAGCTCTGTCTTTTTGGGAATTTTTACCCTTCTGGATTCCGAGCCCGTCTGACTCGCCGATACGAAGTTGCAGCGTGCTGCAGAAGCTCTACGCATCAGCCGTAAGTGCTGACATGTTGGACCTTTTGGAAAGGCCGCTCGAACAATCGGCCTTGCCTTGCTCCGTGGCACAGGAGCCCGGGGTGCATGCGTACGCGTCGGCGTCTACCATGTGGCCATGACAAGGGAACGGTTCGGGGCTGAAAGGAAGAGCGTCGCGGACGGGTGGGCGCTGTCTACTAAGGCAAGGTGGTACAGTAGGCAGTGTTGAGACAAGCAATGTGGCTTGATTGACTTTCCTTTTCTTTGCGATGCGCAGACTACTGGTATCGGCATACGGAACAGAGATTTGGAAATGCTGCATCGCATTTGCGGCGAAATACGCGATTCGTGAAGGTGGTATTCAATGCTTCGGGGACAAAACGGCGATTACACACGGAGGAGGAGGCAAGGCGGGAATATCCTGTTTGGCAGGCTCCGGCTCAGGCTGGTGATGTCATGCGGGCAGGCCGGGTGCAAGGCTGCAAGGGAGAGAGAGCCTGGTTGCTTCAGTCTGCTTCAGGTTCTGGGCGGCGGCGGCTGCTGAGGGAGGGAGACCCCTGGGCGGGGCGGGTTGCTTTATCTGCTTTTGCCTTTACCTGCGGTAGGAGGGTTTGATGTTTATGGGGATCATCGGATGGCAGTTGTTGTGGTGTTGCAGCGTTGTACTTGGGCCTAATTGCGTTGTTTTTTGGATGAATTGTTTTCGTTAATACGGATGTGGTCCTCAGCATTGTTCGCTCCGCACAGCGCATTCCAGCGCATCGGACCCCCTCTGCCTGGCCAACGCGCCGTGTTGCCGGGTGCGATGCCCGTCTGTTCTTGTCCGCTGTGGCCCGCGGGGACCGTCTGGCGGTGGGATGGACGATGGGAAAAAGTCCATGTCAACGCCAGGCCAGTGTCAGTGCCAGATCTTCAGGGGGGGCCTAGTTCGAACGGGAGACGACAGCAAATAGGAAACGGTCGAGGGCGCTGGAGGTTTCGATGGAATTGCGGCGCAGTTGCATTTAAAGAAGGACGGCGGTCGCTTGGCCAACCACGGCCGGTCCAGACGGCTCCATAACGGATCCACAATCGAGGTACTTTTGGTCCGTACCTACACTTTATCGACTGGGAGAAGGCGCGGAGGACAGGGAAGGTGCTGACTGGGTGTACCCGGACCTATACCCAACGCTCCTTGCTGCTTCCTCCGTCGTTCAGGTGTTCAGGGCCTCAGCCCACCAAAGGAACATCCCCCAGGTAAGCAACGCCTTTTCTTCCCCTCTGTCTCCCTGGGCAGTAGGCAATATATTGCCACGGATGCTTCGTGCTAGTGGCTGCGTCGGATCGCTAGAGACATGGGTCGTTGCGACATCCGAGACTCAGGCGGCAGCATGTAGTTCTTCGGGCCTTTTGCTCTGCAGTCTAGGTGCTGCAGTCTGTGTGAAATCGCGGTTTTTATCGCCGGTCTTCTTTGCCCTTGACTCTGTGACGTCGGCAGAGTCTGAAGGCCCTGTAATCTGTAGGTCCCCTTGGTTCGTCTGCCTTGCTTTTTTCTGCGCCTCTTCTTTTCCCCTTCTCTTTGACCCCTCTCTACCGGGCGGGTCCTGTCCCTCTTTAAGCTGCGAGGGACGATGCCCTGGAGCGCTTGGTTTGCGGGTCTCCGGCGGCGCTCGGCAGGCGAGGCAGGCCTGGCCAGGCTGTTCGGACCAACACCGGCCAGGGCAAAAGACAAGGCTAGGTATCTGTTCCCCCAGATTCTGGTGTGGAGGTACTTGGCTCGGCTGTCATCATCGACTTTTGGTTCCCAGGGTAGGTTTCCCACCAGCTTCAGGTTCTTGTGGTGGACGGACGTGGTTTCCGCGCATGGCACCAAACGATAGGTACCCGTAATGAGAGACGGAAGGAAGAAAGCAGGAACGACGTGTTAGTAGCGACTTCCCTGCGTGATGGGACGTGGGATGAAGCGACGAATGGAAGAAGGAGCCACCGCTCCTTCCCCCGTCCCTGCCTCCTTTTTTTGTCGTCCAGTGGTGGTGACATGGTGGCATCCACCCACACCACCTGCACCGCACCTGCACCTGCCCTCCGAGCTGTGGGAACCTGAAAGTGGAAGTGGAAGGGATGAGGGGAGAACGGCACAGGATGGGAAACAGCCAACTCCCTTCTTGCTTCTTGCCGTTTTTGCTGCCTTTTGCTCCTGCTTCCGTCCAGTGTCTGTCTATCCGACGACGGGATCCTCCAATTTGTCTCACACACACAGCATCGTCACTGCCACTGCCACTTCCTCTACATCCTATTTTTTTTTTTTTTTTTTGCTGTACACGACACCGACGCCAGCGCATCTCCAACGGTGGGAAGTGCATCGCATAGCAGCACCGCATCGTATCGTGCATCCATCTCTCTCCTCCCTCCTCCACCTGCGACCAGCCGACGCAGCAGATCTTTCCCCACGACCCACGACCTGCCACCGAGACCAGGGCCAAGAACCACCAAGACCCAGCAAGAACCCCAAGCAACCAAGCCACTTTTCAACGTGCAGCTTTTCCTGCATCCCACGCCGAGCAGTGACACCACCGCCCGCCGCTGCCACACCTCATTTCTTGTTTCCCTCTCCTTCACTCTCTCTTTCCGTCGCCCTGCTGTTCGCAATTTCGAATTCCCGTTCTTCCTTTTCTCCATTTCCTTGGTCCATCTCGACGGCGTTCCTCCACGCGAACACCCAAGGAACCCAAAAGGTCCCCTTCGTTCTCGGTCCCGCATTTCTCAACGTCCCGTCCTCCTCCTCATCCCACGCTGTGGACAAACCCGATTTTTGGTTGTCGACAGACGCCCTGCCACCACGGATACGAGCCAGCCAACCAGTCTGACGCCAGCCAGCGAGCCGCACGGAGGTCACTCGACAAATACGAAGTCCCTGACCTGACTTGAACCAGACGCCGCCACGGGCGAAGCGCCCGAGTGTAGTGTACGTAGCCCTGTGCTAGACTCTGCACTAGTCTTGCGCATACTTGCGCGTGGACTCTCTCTCCCCGTGGCTTACGCTCATCTTTTTCTTCCAGCACTTGTCGCCTGCATTCTGTTTGACCTGCGCCTCCACGGCTTGGGGTTCATCGTAATAGGGGCCAAGACACGACATTACTGTCCTCGGCCCTCGCCCGTCTGCCTGCTGCTGTCACTGCTGCGCCCTCGTTCATCCGACCTGTCGCGACCGTCTACGACACGAGTCTTGCGTCTCGCGTGCGGCACCGACACCTCGCGACCGACTGTCTGAACCACTCGACTCGGTACGACCGCTGTCAAAACTCACCACCGGGACTTTTTGCTTGGACAAGCCGACTAGCTTGCCTCGCCCTCACCCCAGGCGACCTGGTGCACAAAGGTTAGTTGGCTTGTTTTCCTCCTCCTGCTGCCCTTCCTCTGGCATCCTTCCGTCTGGTCTTGAGTCGCTCCCACGCACGGCTGCATGCTGCGTGCTTTCTGGAATGACCAGACGAAATATCAAAATACAACGTTTGCAGCGAGAACTGCGCTCACAATTAAACCAGCATTCGCTCCGAGACTTGCAAGATTGCTTCCGCATTCCCCGCTGTCCTACACAGCCACCCACCCCGTATAGCTGACCTCCATCTTTCCAACCGCCTGGCGTCTCCTCATTTCCATCGAGAATCGACGAAAAAAAGAAGCAGCAAGGTCTTGGCTGTTGGTCAGTGAACCACCCGACGACCCACGAGGTCACGGAAAGTCGTCGTATCTTCCTTCATTCCCTGAGACATGCCCCGATACGACTACGACGACGGCCGCGCCGAGCGCGAGCCTCTCGAAGACGGCTACCGCTCGCCATACCCCCCAGAACACTACCAGGACAACCAACAACGGTACTATAACGCGTCACCCCCAGGTCATCCTCCGCAAGACGTAAGGAGACCACAACATCCTGGCGCCCACCCCGATACGAGCTTTGGACGCGGGCGAGACGAGCGAAGGAACCAGGGTGCACCTCAGGCTGCAGTCGGAGCCGTCGGCGGTGCTGCTGTTGGTGCAGCTGCAGCTTACAGCGCCTATCAGCCCGGCCCAAACATGGCTTCTCCCAGGGCCCCGCCTCATCGCGACTGGGCACCCGTACCCGATCGCTACTCACCACCCCAGCAGAGCAATCTCAACCCGAACATAACTCCCGGCGCCGACAACTTTGGTGAATCGGCCTCGGGAGGCATGGCTGGCATCGCTTACACTGTCGCCGAGCGCAACGCGAGGGAAAGCGGAGTCGACGCCATGAGAAACGTCGGTCAAGCGCCACCTCGCGGCCAATTTCAGCAGCCTAATCTCCCCCCTCAAGCATATAACCAGCGTGGCGACGCCTACGAGATGAGCAACGCTCCGCGCCCCTACGCCGCCAGCCATTCCGACCGCAACTCCCACTCCAGCCTCACTGCTCTCGGCGGTGCTGCTGCCTCCCCTTCCAGGCTGTCACCCTCCGCCTCGCCCTACGGCTACAGCGACTACGACAACAGCAACCCATACTACCAAAGGGGCGCCGACCACCTCAGCGTCGTCGACCCCAACTCGATAGCAGACGACGGCGACGACGGTCTCGAGTACGGCAGGAAAAGCGGACGCAACTCGATGCTCAGCCTCTCCAACCACAGCGACCGCACAGGTCAGAGCCGCGCCGGTGCTGCTGCGGCCGCCGCGGGCGCAGGTGCAGGTGCCGGTGCGGCTACCGCTCTGATGGCAGACGGACGGACAGGAGCCGGCTACTACGACCCCGCCAAGGGCGGCGCGGCCGGCAGCAACATCGATCTGAGCCAGCCGCAGGAGAAAGTCTCGGACTGGAGAAGGGAGGAGGACGGCAAGAGGAAGAAGTGGAAGTGGTGTATCATCATTGCCGTCATTCTCGTCATTGCCGCTGCGGTGGCCGGTGCCCTGGCCGGTGGGCTGGCGCACAGGGCCGCCGGCGGCGGCGGCGAAGGCAGCGGCAGTGGCAAGAGTGGTGGAGGCCAGTCGGCAGACGATGACACGAGCTCGAACGGCGACCTGAACGCGAACAGCAAGGAGATCAAGGAGCTCATGAACAACAAGAACCTGCACAAGGTCTTCCCCGGAATGGACTACACGCCCCTCAACACCCAGTATCCCGATTGCATCCACGACCCCCCTTCGCAGAACAACATCACCCGCGACCTCGCGGTCCTGAGCCAGCTGACCAACACGGTTCGACTGTACGGCACCGACTGCAACCAGACGCAGATGCTCATCCACTCGATCCAGCAACTGAAGCTCGAGGGCACCGTCAAGATCTGGATGGGCGTGTGGCAGGACAAGAACGAGACGACCAACGCGCGGCAGCTCCAGCAGATGTGGGACATCCTCGACGAGTACGGTGATAAGCACTTTGAGGGTCTCATCGTGGCGAACGAGATCCTGTTCAGAGAGGAGATGACCGAGACCGCCTTGGGCACGCTGCTGCAGGAGGTGCGTACCAACCTGACGGCCAAGGGCATGTCGCTCCCCGTGGCGACATCCGACTTGGGCAACAAGTGGACTACGTCGCTCGCCCAGAAGTCGGACTACATCATGGCCAACATTCACCCGTTCTTTGCCGGAAGCCCCGCCAAGAACGCCTCGGAGTGGACCAACGAGTTCTGGCAGAACCAGGCCGGCAGTTTCTTCAAGTCGGACAAGAAGAAGAACGTGATTGCCGAGATCGGTTGGCCCACGGCGGGCGGTATGAACTGCGGTGGCGGCAGGTCTTCGGGCTGCCCCCAGGCCTCGGTTGCGAGCATCGAAGGGCTGAGCCAGCTCCTGGACGGCTGGGTGTGCTCGGAACTGGCAAAAGGCACCAACTACTTCTGGTTCTCTGCGTTTGACGAGCCGTGGAAGATCCGGTTCAACGAGAAGGGCAAGGAGTGGGAGGACCAGTGGGGTCTGATGGACGTCAACCGCAACATAAAGAAGGGCGTCACGATACCCGACTGCGGCGGCAAGACCGTCTAGACGTCTAGGGACGGTTACGAAGTTTTGATATACGGACGGACGAGACAAGCAGCCCTTTGATCGTCTGCTGCTTGGCGGTACGAAGCGGTGTACATGACGGGAGTAATATTTTTGGAGTTTGGGTGTTCCGAGACTGCCTAAGAGGCCAAGGCCGACGGCAACAGCATGTGTATGATGTTTGATACCGTATATATAGTCATGTGCCGGTAATGGGCTTTAGTGTGTTGCTTTTACCGACCGATCAATAGAGCTCCTTAGGTTACTTGGTTCCTGTGCTGTCTACAGTGTTTACTCTATGTACCGTGGTCTCGGCGCACGTGGTTGCTCGGCCTGTGTCATTGGTGGGGCTCTCGGACTGCCCGGGCGCGGGGTCGACGTCGTCCCGTCAGACCGCTCCGCCTCCGGGATTCTCCCAACTACACCTCTCCTCACGTCACTATGAAGTTCCTCCCCGCGTTTTTGCAGTTCCTCACGACGTCAGCCATGTCGCCCAACATCACACGCCCGAACCCGGCGATCCCGCTGACGCCGCCTACGCTCCCTCCCCCCGGCGCGTCCTCCAACGCCCAGGAGATAATCAGGCAGCTCCTCGGTCTGACGCGCAGCAACATCGCCTCAAAGCTCAAGCTCGTCAAAAGAATTCCGCTGGGGGGAGAAGTCTGGGAGCCGGAGGGCCTTGTCCGGCTTGCTGGTTCCTCTCCCGAAGAAGAAAGATTCTGGATCTCGGCGGGGGAGTATACGCAACCTACGATCAAGTATCCCGACGGGGAGTGGAGGGACGGAAGTGATAGACAGAACGGCGCTGGGTTCGCGCACTTTTTGGTGTTTGATGGGAATGGAAAGAGGGTTGGGGATTGGGTTGTTAGTGAGACGGGGGATGGGGAGTATCATAATGGCGGGGTGGAGTTTGATGGGCGGTGGATTTGGGGGTGTTTGGCGGAGTATAGGCCTGGGGGGAGGGCTAGTGTGATTAGGGTTGATGTGGAGAGGTTGGAGGTTGAGAGGGTGTGTAGGGTGGGCGATCATCTTGGTGGTGTTGTGAGGGATGGGAGAAGGTTGGTTACGTTGAACTGGGGGGGTCGGAAGGGGAGAGTTTGGGATTTGGGGAAGGTTGGGAAGAGGGATGAGCAGAGCGTGATGAAGGAGGAGGGGGGGTTTGATGTGCCGGAGGAGGTGGTTACGAATCCGTCGCACTGGATCGATTACCAGGACTGCAAATTTTTAGGGGAGTACGAGGGAAGATCAGTCATGTTGTGCTCTGGGATCGCGACGCTGGGGGACGGGGTGGAAGTTGGCGGGTTGGCGATCGTGGATACACGGAGTTTGGTTCCTGTTTGGGAGGTTCCGTTTATGCTCAGAACGGATGATGGGAAGAGGGTGTTGATGACGAAGAATCCTATGGATGTGGGGGTTGTTGATGGGAGAGTGAGGTTGTGGTTTGCGCCTGAGGAGGGACGGGGGGCTGTTTATGTCTTTGAGGTTGGGGAGGGGGCTTGAGAGGGAGGTTCTGGGGTTTGCAGTCTGGGAGTGGATTAACTCAGAGGCCTGGCTGTGGCTTCAAAAAGTTGTTACTGAAGTACTGACTGTCTTCCTTTGTTGTCCGTGGTTCCTAGTCTTTGTTCGCAGAATCACTGTTCTCGTCCGCCTTCATCTCGCTCATCTACGTATCGGCTTGCTGAATCGTCAAGGAATAACGCCCAAGGACGAGCAGAATAGGTGACTGGTGTTGCTCGGTAGATTATTGCAGAACTGAGTTAATCATCACTACAATCAAAGCCTTCGGCGACCCCAACTACAAGTGAGAGGCGTCCAATCGCAAGCTTCATCTTGTTCTGTTCTGGGTAGTTGAGGCAGCATGTGTGCTCTTTTATGTAGGTAGGCCAGATCTCTACTCTACTAAGTACGTATACTTTACTGTACCTTTGTAAAACAGAAAGGAGAATTGACCCAGGTAGTTTTGAGAGGCAGTGGAGTTGATCGATTTCGACTATTCTTGTAGTATGCAGTCGGATGTGGGTTTCTTCCATGTCTACTGGATTGGCCCTGGTGGTGAACAGAGTTGTTGAGGGTACATGTATGTGTGCTGACTGGTTCATTGAGTGATTGCCACCTTTTGTATCTGTCTGCCATCGCTCACGTATTGACTTGTCCACTCTTACTCCTCTAGTCCGTATGTCAACTCACCAACTACTGGGTTCATGCAGAAACAGAAGTAGCTTGGACCCTTAGTGATCCAAGCTGCAATCTCAGAGTCTTCCGTAACTTTGGTTGTGTTGTTTGATTGTTCCACGCCATCAAAGCCCCTTCAGAGCATCAAGGCGACCACACCAGCACTACTACTTCAAGACGCGTCTATAAATATATGGGCAGTAAATATCTAGTGACTAGCGTGCTGTACCTTAAGAACTACCTTACCCTTCCGTCAATAATAACTCATGTGAGGAATCTAAACAATGCGCTCCCTCTTCAACACATTTCCCACAGATCATTACATAATAATGCCCCTCTGTCCCACAGAGGCAGCATTCATACCGTGCTCCTTCAAGTTCTTGCTTATCCACAAGACACATATCGCAAAATTCCAGACCGAAAACGTCAGTATCTATCTCCTCCTGATTGATAATGCTATCATCCAAGCTTTCAACCTTCTGTGATAAGAGCTGCACGATGGCGGGCAGGCTAAACTTCTCCGCCCACCACATAGGTGTTTTACCCATGCAATCCTGTGACTCAGTCTGTGCATGACCGCTGGTCAATAAGGCACGTGCAGTACCTATTTTCCCTCTTCTAGCAGCTGCAGATAGGGGACTGATGCCGAAGCTGCCTCTCTCATCAGTGACCTCGGGGTGCCGTTCTAGAAGAGCTTTGAGAAGTAACACGTGACCGCCAGCTGCTGCGTACCACACTGGCGTTCGGCCTATGGCGTCCTTGTTGCCGATGGCGACGGTAAGAAGCTTTGATGGCGAATGAAGGCGGCATTTTTTCCCCTCCTCTTCGGTATCTAGTTCTGGTGCGGAGCCGCTGGGGAGATCCATGTGGTTGGTACTTTCCGACTGAAATGTGTTGAGAAAAAGTGTGGCTACCTCGAAATTGCCTTTTTGGCAGGCCAAAGCGAGACAACACAGCCCATCGTCAGTTGAGACGGTAGGGTCAGATCCTGCTTGAAGGAGGAGCTCGGCTGCTTCATAGTGCCCATAGAACGAAGCTAGAGCCAAAGGGGACCACCCGTCCGGAACCTTCTTAGTAGCATCTGCCCCCGCACGCAGCAAAATCTCTATGACTTTGTCGCGTCCTGCTTTCGAAGCCAAGCTTAGACAACACCGCCCATCATTAGTTTCGACAGTAGGGTCAGATCCCGCCCGGAGGAGGAGTTCCACAGCTTCATAGTGCCCATGGAACGAGGCTAGAGCTAGAGGGGACCACCCGTTCGTAGTCTTTGTCGTAATATCTGCCCCCTCGCGCATCAAAACCTTCATGACTTCGCAGTGTCCCTTCTGTGAAGCCAAGCTTAAGCACTGCCACCTATCTTCGGTTTCGACAGTTATATCAGATCCCGCTTGGAGGAGGAGTTCAGCAGCTTTGTAGTGTCCATGAACCGAAGCCAGGGCTAATGGTGACCACCCATGCAGTGTCTTCGTAGCAACATTTGCTCCCCAAGACAGCAAAAGGTCGATAATTTCATGGTGTCCTTTCTCCGAAGCCAAAGCCAGGGGAGACCAACCGCCACGGCCTATGGCGTTCGTGTTTGCCCCTTTTCGGACAAGGAGCTCCATAATATCATAGTACTCGCCTTCCATTGCGAACAACAGCGAAGTCTGTTGATTCAGAGCCGTGAAATCGGGATCCGCACCCATCTCCAGTAGTCGGTCCGCCAGGACAAAATCCCCGTATCGTGACGCTAAGGCAAGTATGGTAGATTCGTTGTGAACCATTGTTATGATACCTTGGTTCATCTCAAGCAGCATATTGATAAGGCAGAACGGCGAGTTCTCCGCTGCAGCAAAAACTACCGTTGGAGTTATCGGGACGTCGTTTTCTGCGTGTTCAAGAAGCAACTTGAAACTTGATAAGGTTCGCGACCCTTCAATAGCTGCCAGCAGATCCTCTTCAGTCACTGCAAATTGCCCACACAATTTGCTTAGCAAGAAGTCGAGGGCACCTTCTGAGCACTCGGCGGCCGTTGTGATGGCGTGTGGAGGAATTGATATTGCTTCGCCTCCCCTTTCGAAAAGAAACTCTAGCATTTCCCTTCCCACAGGGGAACTGGCTGCCGCAGTGACAACTTCTGATGTTATCTCGATTGCTCCACCCATTTTTTCACATACGAAGCGTAGTACAGCCGTAGAGTAGCGATTTGAAGCTGCGGCCACCACTACTTCCGCATTGAGGTGTATCTCATGGCCTCGGTGTTGGAAGAACACAACTAGAATGTCTCTGTCGTTCCTGTTTCTGGCTGCTTGTACCAATGTTTCGTTTGTGAGAATTATCTCCGCCTCTCGTTCTCTGAACAGCAGTTTAATGACATCCAATGCTTGCGTATCGTTCATCGTTGCGGCATTGAGAATTGCTTTCGTGATGTGTATTTCGTTTTGCCTTTTGTCAAAAAGCAGTTGGAGGATACCCAGTTCCTCAACATCGTTGAGGGCTGCTCTTTTGAGCACTTTCTCAGAGATATGGACTTCTTCGTCTTTCTCATCCAGTAACACCTCCATTAGCTCCCTTCCGTTGAAGGAGCGGGCTGCGTTGACTAGCATATTCTTGGTGATTCCAACATTTCCCCGAGTTTGTGTTAGAAGGAAAGCCAGGGTTTTGCCTTGCAGCCAGTGGTCGGCTGTTATTTCTCCAAGCATGCCAGTAGTGATCTCAGGTCTGCATTTTGTTGTTCTGAATATCGTCTCCAGTGTTGTTTTGCTGCGGGATTTTGCGAGAGTAACCAAAGCTTCTGATGTGATCTGGAAGTTGCTTGGACAAGTTTTGAGGAGAAGCTTCACGAGATCGTCTGTCTCGTTCATCCAGTGTGCCTCGATGTTCTCAGCAGCAGATGAAATCAATCTGGAGGTGATATGGACTTCACTGCCTCGTTTGTCAAGAAGAAGTTGTACTATGTTGATGGAGCAGTTTCTGCAAATGTCTTAAATCATATCGTGCGAAAGTGGAAATGTCTCCTCTGTACCGTGACTTATGAGACTTTCCACTACCTTAAAGGCCAATCCGTGCAAGGCTTGTGTCATAAAGGATGAGGGCATATGGCCAAGCGAGAGGCCGACAATTTGATTATCGAGAAGGATGTTGACAAGCCAGCCGATATTATACTGCACCGCTGTGTTCCGGGCATTCCAGGCCTTCCTGGCCTTCCTGGTGGAATTTTATGTATCAATAGGGCAGGAGTAGAGACAACCCTTCCTTATTGGATAGTTTGTGCCTGGATCAGATGATAGGAGATGCTTCAGCATGTTCCTTAACGGGGTGTGGGTGGATATCTCAGCCTCTGAGGCCACGCGTCGATGCCAATGCTCAGAAGCATAGTTGAGCAGCGGAAAACTCTCCTCAGGTTCATCCTCATGATTGAGTAATAGATACTTCATGGGGACATACGCTGGATAAACGGTCGGACTGATGATTATGGGCAGGGAAAGAGATTCCCAGCTGTGCTGGAAAAAGTCCTTCAGGGATTGATGTAGAGCCATGGCCTTGCCTTCGACCACGTCTAATAGCGTTCCAAGTGCCCTTGTGATGTTCTCTGCGTTAAGATGCGCCACGTTCTCAACGAAATTTCCGTAGCTGTGGGTTCTGGTGATCGGCGCAACATCGACGGCTACGGCATGTTCGAGCTCGGCGTAACTGAGAGGACGCTCTGCGTAGATGACCATGATCAACATGCGAAGCAGCTTTTCGTTTCTGGATGCGGCTCGCTGGATCAAAAACCGATACAAATTGTACAAGTCGTGCGAGCTACTCTCGATCTCTTTTGTGACCTCAGTTTGCGTCGGGAGCTCAAGATTTTCGATCCTTCGAACAATGACATCAAGCCACAGAAAGGACTGCTCAGATCTTAACAGTAATTGGTTCTGAATAAAGTCCTTGAGTCCACGGTTAAAGTCTGAGCCAAGCCGTGACACTCTTTGGTCAATGAATGATGTGATATCGTCTTGATTGCAGCGGAGTCTGCAGGTTTCAGCAGATCCCCACGCATCTAAGAGCTTCCTATGAGGCCGTGACGTGCAGAAGAGAAGAGATGGGGGTTGACGTTAGGAGACGTGTTGGATTTCCAGATCTTCCTCAAGCCGTCAACGAGCTTGATCATGGCAGGGTCCTCGTAGACGTCGAGACCATCAATGACGCAATAGACTCGAGTAATTTGTTCGTGCAGTAGCAACTGCCTAAAAATGTCAAGTAAAACGGGACAGGGTAGCTTTCTTGAAGTTGCCGTCCGTTTCTGTCCAATCGATAGGCAATAATCGAAGCAGGGTAGCATGTGTTTCGCTGAGTTGGACTATCAGAGGCCGAAGGACAGATCTTGCATCAGGGGCAGCTTCATCGTTTCTGATGCTGCAAAAGTAGTAGATAACTTTGGTTTCCTGAGATGCTTCGGCTTCGAGGTGTCGTATGACGAAGTTGGACAACACAGATTTGCCGGAGCCTGGGGGTGGCGTGACCAGGAGAGAGCTGGGTTCTGAACTGTCTCTCCAATGTTGGAAGTCTTCCGGTCGCAGGAGCCCCTCATAATGTTTTCGGGACTCTTGAAAGTTGCCGGGATCTTCGCCTCGATTCGTTCTCTCGTAGTTCTTCTGGATCAGCCACTCGAGTGTGCCCTTCTCTGGCTTCGGGAGCTTTGCAGATTTGCGAAAGGCCGAGTAAGGGGGATCGTTCAAGCTGTTCCAGATTCTTTGATCTTCAGGTGAAAGGTCTGATGTCCTTGGTCAATGAATTGATTGCCCTTCATTGATTGGCCTGTGTACGCACTATCTGAATTCCGCTTCCTCAAGCGGTCTTTGGATCCAGCAACCAGCCTCTTGAGTCGGTCCAGGACAACAACGTAGAGCTCGTGACCTCTCGAATCAAACTTGACTAGCCCAGAATGATCAACGTTGAAGGGGACGGCAGGTTCTCCGGCCTCCCCAACGAAGGCTGTTGCCGAGTGGGTCGTCACCATGGAAGCGCTGGGGCCGGACTTTTCGAGTGTTCCATTGGGAAGCATCTGTACTAGTTAACGACCGAAGCCAGCACGTCACACGAAGTCGAGGCTTCATACCTGCACCGTGGGACTGAGACGAGTCTCGTAGAAACACACAACAGGACCGTGGACGCCGAATCGCTCCGAAAAGTCCGTCGAGATGCGCTTGAGAAACATCGAAGGCTCCAAATGAATGTCAAGAACAAACGATGCTGAGGAGCTGGCTGTTGTTGAGTCCGTGATTCGGGACCCCGAAGAGGAGTAAACCGCAACATGCCTGATATACAGCATGATGCGAGTCGTAGCTTTGTCGCTTCATGGCCTGTAGAAGACACTGCAGTTGAGATGTCAGTGCAAGCTCATGCAGAGACAGTTGACCAACTTACCTCTTTGACCAGCAGTCCTCCAAGGCTGTGCCCCATAAATTTGATCGGTCGGCGCTTGTGCTGATATATAGTCAGCAGCTGTTTTGAAGTCTGTATGGCCATGTCGTACTCTGTCTTCGGCGCGGAAAGACTAACCAGCATCCGTCAACGGTGTAATACCGAAGAAATCGCAGTCAAAGCTGTAGGGTAGGTCTGCATCCTTACTTGTCTGAGCAAGTTTTCCCAGGAGCTCGGATTGCGAGAGGTCCGTAGGAAATATCGCCGTCGCACAAGCGTCGTCATTGTGGGTTCCGGCAAGTGTAACTCGATCGAGGCCGTTGACGGTGGTTTGTAATTGTCGGTCCTGGACGGCCAGCGATGCTAGTTCCTTCTTGAGCTCAATGAGAGATTTCTCTATGGGGATGTCCTGGATCCGGACGACGACGTCCTTCTTGACTTGCTTGGGTTTGCGCTGAGGATGGCTGGGGATTAGATGGCGCACTAATTGATGCCAGAACAGGGCGGCGTCTATGACAAGCGTGACTATCAGGGCGACAGTGACTGGCTGGACATTGCCCCAGAATGGATATGAGTCCGAAGACCAGGCCATGTTGGCAAGGATGATTTGTTTTTGGAGTTGCGAGACGGAGATGTATGACAGCCTGGTTTGGTGATGCAGTCAACGAGTGCGGAGATGACGTTTCGGCGCCTACTGTGGCGGTAAAACGGAATCCTTTGGTCTTATCGAAATGGAAAAATGATTCAACGCCTCTGTGCAGCCCATTGGACGCACGCGACATGGGTTGCTGATGGTTGAACTGCTTGGCGCGGAGCCTGATCTGTTGGTGGTGTTGGTGTTGGTGTTGCCTGTGGCAATACTGCCGTGGGGAGTCTTGCTTGACATCGACACTGCTACAGACATAAGTATCTAGTCACCGATAGCTCTCAGAGCCATCCTATATGTTACTTAACCATGGGTTCCTTCTTTATGCTATTTTGCGATACCAGCCAAGAGCAAAATAGTGCTGGAAACATGACCACCGTGGCTCATCAATTGTCCCAACACAAGAGTAAGGCTCGTAACAGGAAACATATGATGATACTACAGAAGATAAGTAAAGATACTGAGCCGCTACAGTTAAGTGCGGCAGGAGGCTGGGCTAAAACGTTAACCTGACCATGGGTAATAGAGACTCGCTGCACTAGAAGCTTCGTTGAAAGTAGTACCTTTGGGGTCAAAATAACACAAGACTATTCAATAGTCAACATTCTAGCAGGTATTACGTGGTCATGTTAGGGTCTGTAGAATTATATATAGTATGTTTTCAAAGGGAAGCTTTGTGGAATGGCACACAGGGACCCATACCCTAACAGAGCGAAACTAAATATTTATTTGAAGCTACCTTCGTCGGTTCAATCCTACCCAAACGATCCTGTCCGAGTCATTACTTCCGCCGGACATACCCCAAGTTTCATCACCGGTCTACTCTACGCCCTGCCTTCATGAGTGAAAGCTCGAATCCGTCATATGTCCACAAGATCAGAAGACCTTGCGAAGCCCCCCGAGATTAACAGGTTTTCAAGTCTTCGTATCTCGGAGATTTTCTTGTCTTGGCCAACTTTCCCCTAACGCTGCTCCTACCGGAGGCAAGATCGGAAAACGGCCTCCGACGCGCAGACTGAAGACTCAGCTATTTGCAACAAAATGATTGCAAGCTTACCCATGCCGTTCGGGTTATCAATCTCCTACGCTGTTGCCTGGCGCTACGATATCCTACCGGCTCAACACGGTTGACGGCGATCGCAGTCTCGATTTGGAAGAAAATGTTTTTCAACTGCACGAAAGCAGACACAACGCGTGGATAGGCGTTGCTCTCTATGGTATTCCGACCAAGAGACAATCGACTCCTTCGGAAAGCTGCAGCATGTACAAAGACAGAGTAGCCCAAAGACTTACTCCCCTGTTAAGTTTTAGGCCCTTTGTATGTGTTCGCAGTTTTTACATCCTCGTTGACCCAACACTGAATTTCTCAATCGCTGAGTCGTTCTCGGCTTAATAAGGCCGCTGTGATGAAAACTCTGCCAACACCTTGACAACGCCCAAGTTCTCTCAGTCACGAGAACCACCAAACCCAGCCTACACATCAGTTCTTGCGATTTTGAAGTCTTCAGCCAAGTCTTAAAGACCAGAGATAGGTGTAATATTGCAGTCCCTAGCGACGGAACGCATCTCGTTTCCACGCTGAAAGGCGTTACGGAACCCAGTACGCTATCGTCTGCATTACTGTCAACACTTGCAATTGGTGGAGGGGAGGTGTCTTGTACAACACGAGCTTGGGCGCCCTAGTAAGCCGATGTGGGCTTGAGTGACATGATCTCGGCAGCCAATCAAATAGACTCGCCAAGTTCATCGAGCATTTTCAGCTGCAGTCTAACGCGGTTTAGTCTGAATCCAGTAGTCTCTCGTATTGGCAACCTTTCTTTTTTGCGACCTACTCGGATGTAGGGAACAGCCACGTAGACGACGAATTACGGGTCCACACGAGGGCGCGCCTGTGGGCGCGGAAGGGGACAATTGATAGACACGGAGGGGGGCAAAAAACTCCCCGGTTGACTGGCTCGACCACAGCGATATGCTTTTCCCTATCCCCGGTGCCATCTTCCGCCCCTCCAGCGGAGACTCATTCTCCGCGAGTCCATCTGCGTACTGCTGGACATTGGCTTCCCTCTGTCTGGTTTCGTCCGTCGGCTGACTGCAGGGCGGAAATGCGCAAATGAGCCCGAATCTGAGACCTTTTGGTTCGAGGAATAGTGCTTAACAGTAAGGAGGCGGTCAAAACTTGGCAAGTCGGCCCTGCAGCCTGATATTAGCTGTGTTCGTGTGTCACCCAGAGACATATGTCTTTAACGGGATTGCCCTTCCCCGCCGATCAGTTGCCAGAGTACAGACAGCGTCGTAGTTGCAAGGGAGGACGCGAGCTTGGCCCATCCCAGGAAATCAGAAGCCGACAGGGTTGGAAGAACCAGCTCCACGGTTCCGTAAATGGCTTTCTCGGCGAACGTGAACTCTAAATAAACCCCCCGTTCTGCCATCCCAACTCAGCCAATCCCGCCCAGTGCCGCTGTTCCAATGTCGGGGCGCGGTGCCGAGCGAGAGGGGCCATCCCGGCGACCAAAGGGGGGTGGTGCGGAAGCTTACGTGCCTTGCCTCACCCAAATTGAAAAGCCTGCCAAATGTCACCGGCCTGGCCGTTGTCTCGTCGGAGGATGGTACCGCTGTGCTGCGTGCGACGAACGGACGGACTGAACACCCTCCCCTCGGACTGGCTTGGCTGATCCTTGCCCCGGAGTCGAGGGCAATATTAGCCACTGCCTGTTTTCAGCGCCTTATTCTGCCCGGTCCCACGTGGGCCTATGGTGGTGTCGTTTAGCATTTACGAGGCCCTCGGGCGCCCACACTTAACATCATGGCCTCTCTGCCGTACAAGCCGCCTGCGGGCGATGATGAAGGGCTATTCCCTGTGGAATGCGCCGTCTCTTCTTCCGGTCTAGCCCTGCCCTCGGATCGTCGACAAAATGATCTCAGCACCACCGCCCTCGTCCCTTGCTTGTCTTGTGTCAGTGTATGATGTGATCTGTATTAAACCCTCCCGGTGCGCTCTCGCCCTTCGTCCCCCCACGTTCGTCCAGTCTCTAGGTCCCCGGGTTTGCTTCCCGTGACATACTTGGGACGACGACGACGACGACGACGAAGATGCATCTGCTTATCAAGCCCGAGCCAACGGGTAACCGGTCCTTTCGGGAGAAGGTCCTGCACCAGCTCTCCCGGCTCCGGTACCGAACGTGCGCACTCACCGGCCTCTTTCTGCTCCTAATTTCATCATTCTGGCTGTTCGGAAACACCGCCAGGAAGCATGGCTTCCATCTACCACTCAGGACCGAATTGTTTTCGCACCGGGATCACTACGGATGGACTTCCGACAACACGACAAGGTCCGACTGGGTCAAGCCGAAGGCCGGACACCTCATCCCGCCCAAGATCTGGCAGATCATGCTGCCCAAGAACTGGAAGGAGAAGAATCCCATCAACGACCCGAGCAAGTTAGAGGAAACGGCGAGCTGGTTGGCCATGAACACCGACTACACCTAGTAAGCTAGCCTTTTAGATACATCGACGACGCCACGCGTCCTCTGGCTGTCAAAACGTCATGGACACACGGACGAAAGCTAACGCATCGCAGCACGCTAGTCGGCGGCAAAGGCGGCAAGGAATTCGTTGAGCGCCGCTTCGGGAACGACTCGGACATCCTCCACGTATACAACAACCTCCCCAACGTGGGGATGAAGTCGGACCTTCTCCGATACCTCCTCCTCGATGTCGAGGGCGGCGTCTATACCGATACCGATACCGTCGCCCTTCGACCCATCGATACGTGGGTGCCCACCGATCTGCGCAAGGAGACTCGCCTCATTGTAGGCATTGAATTTGACCAGCGTGACGGCGTCCCGTGGGCGGATATCCCGCACCCACTGCAGTTTTGTCAGTGGACCATTGCAGCTGCACCAGGACACCCCGTGTTTAAGAAGATGGCGGCGCGCGTGGTAGCTTCCGTGCGCGATCTGGTGAAGGAACACGGCGTGGAGGAGAACAGGTTGAAGCCCACGAGCTTTGAGGTGATGAACTCCACGGGGCCGGCGGCATGGACGGACGTCGTGTTCGAGCACCTCCAGACGATCGACTCGAGCCTGGCCGACATCCGTAACCTTTCTTACATGGAGGAGCCGACGCTATATGGGGATGTGTTAGTTCTACCCATTGACGGGTTTGGCATGGGGCAGCAACACTCCGACAGCACGAACGACGGAACAATACCAGAGGATGCGTTGGTGAAGCATCTATTCGGCGGCTCATGGAGGGGGAATAAGCGTGGGCACCTTGAGAGCGGGTCAGACGCGATGCCCTTGTCCTAAGAGCGGAAAAGGACGGCGTTAATCGATCAGATAAAATCTTCTTATGTCTCAGAGTAATGTTAATTGTAAGATAGACGTATCGATACCCTCAATTTTGATGTTGGTCGTGCATAGAGTCCCTGCAGTGACCCGATAGCCTGTCTCTTGGTCAAGATTAGCCGCCCAAGGGTTCGTGTGCACTGCGGTTCCGAGCTTCTGGCTTTCGGAAGGACAAACAGAATCCGGTCTTGTCTAATTAAAGATAACAAGGTACATCTTGTGCAGTAGCGCGGGGTATTAAATAATCAGCGACTGGCAGGTTTGATGACAATAACAATGAAAGTACCCTTTCTTGACCTCGATACTTTTGTCCGCTAAAAAGAACCTGATTATGCGATTCTTATTCCACAACCCCCAGATTGAATTTCCCACATCCCCTTGAGAAGTACAACAGCAGGGGACAGAGGCGGCAAGGATAGATAAGAGCGATGAGGACAGTAAGAAGCGACGAGAATGGGCAGCAACAGGCTAACGCAGCTAAACGAGATGTGGGATAGAAGATGTGGAATGAGAGCACCGTAGAACAACTCAATACCAGGGTTGACCTACTGCCCAACACAATAGCCAGTGCAGTCCTCTTCAGTACTCATACACCATAGCATGCCCAAAGAGCAGCGATGAAGGCACATCGCTGCAAGGACCTTCGCGGGTACGGCACCCTCTGCGGCCTCGATCAAATTCAAGAACATGGCCAATGCCATCAACACCCGCGCCCATCTTGCAGGCGAGATTCATTCGAATGACGGGCATGCCGAAAGAGCGTCGCAGCGAACCCAGCTCGGTGGCTAGAAGTCTTGGGCGCTGGGCTTGGCCTGAAGGATCCTGGCGGTCTCAAATCGAGACAACGTGAGAGGGCAGGACGCGAACGCGGCTGTGGCAGCGTGGGTTGCACCGCAGGGCCTGCCTAGAATATGACCGCATGGTTTGTAGCTAAGGCCAGGCAAATGAGCGGAGGGTACATGTACTGCTTTTCTGGCGACTGGATTGGACTGAGACACCAATGAGTATCGCTCAGTAGTCTCGGACGGCATGTCGACATTACCAAACTCAGGCTACCTTGTTTTGTTTATTGTGTCTAGATCCATAGACACTCATTAACTCCTCCAAGCCATTAAAAGCGAAATATGAACGATATTTATCAGTCAATTCACTTTCGGAACGGCCGAAACTTGACGCTGTGGAATGCAAAGCCTTGAGGTTCTGTTGTTATCTCTCGAACCCCGATTGATGCAGCTTGGGAGACAGCCTTAGCAATGTGCCCAGGCCAGTGTGCGAATGCGTTGTGTCTCCCACCATAATAACGCCACCGATGTGAGATGACGAATCAAACAGTTGACTACGTCGGCGGTTCTGACTTGAAAATGCTCCATATGCAGGCTGTAAGCGTGTGAGGCAGCAGGCTGCCGTGGTGGAGGTGACCAGCACGGCCTTGAGGTGTCGATAGGTGAATCTACGGACTTACACCGCAGTCAGCTGAAAAGTACCTCTGTATGTGCGGCTTGTTTCAAATAAGTTTCTGCATTCTTCTCTCAGACCTGCGGTAGAGAGCGAAAGTCGCGTTTCATTTCTCTCTCTCGCCGCATCCTTAGAATAACACGCGCTCCTGCGATCATCACACTGGTGTCTCTCAAGTTAGGTACGATGAGTTCAACATACCATGGCGATCAATTCCAGTTGAGACGGCGAACCACCATATCTAAGCCGAGTGCTAGCACTTCGGGCTCGGAAAGTCAGCGTACCCCCACCAGTCCACTGCTCTCTGGTCGATCTCAGAGCCCGACCGACCCCCGTCGATCTATGGACGACGGCGATACCGTCCAAGCCAGAGCATCTGAAGCCACAGAGAGTGACCCTTTATCTCCGTCAGCAGACAACGGTTATGCCCGACCAGCTGGTGCCGGATTCTCCGGGCGGCCGAAGCCCATTACCCGCAGTGGCTGGCTGAAGTTCGTTACGGGATGGTCTGTCCACCTCCCAGCTCTTATTTCAACCATCGCGGTCGTGATTTACAGCCGCAAGAGACAGTACTGGTATTCCGAAGAAGGCATCAAGGGCCGCGACTCCGAGATCATCATAAGCCCCGACGCCATGGACAATATGCTCCAACTAGCAGCGAAAATTCACGAGCTGCTGATACTGGCCTCGCTTTCGTCCATCGCGCTGGCCATGTTTCGAAGGCGCTTGATCACGGATGGCGTTCGTCTTGGCTTTCTGACCGGCGGCTACCGAGTGGGAGACCTGGACTATCTACGCACCATGGCGTTCTGGCGCCAAGGCGTCAGCCTCAATCGGCCTTGGGAGATCCTTCTTGCTGGATTCGTCGTCTTCGCGACGATACTTACCACAGTTGTTGGCCCGGCGTCAGCTGTATTACTCGTTCCCGCCCTTGGGTGGTACCGTCTTGAACACGCAATTGCGTTCAAAAACATCTCGCTCCCTTTGTTATACAACCTGGACCGTGGTTCTATTTGGCCAGATATGATGGCCGATGGCGTCGTTCCATTTGCAGAAGATATCAAGTTCTGCACAGGGTTTCGTGCAATGTACCATCCTCTGTGCCCCGCGGGCGGATTCTCGGAGCTCTTCGAGTGGGCACGCAGCTTCCGGGCGAGTGACTTTAGCGACAACCTGAGGTTTCAGTTCCCACCGACAAAGTTGCGCCGCGAATTGGTGTTCACGACATCAGATCACTCGATTGTCAACTCGACAACTCTTTGCACTACACCCCCACACTTCCTCATAGTCAGCCTGGGCCTCTTCTGGGACTACTTCGACGACAACAATCACAACAGTGTCGGTGAAATATCAAATAGCGCCCTTTACAGATTTTGGACAAATCAGTCCGAGGTGAAAGAAGATATATTGCAACCATTTGTACAGTCGAAATGCCGACTTGCAGATCCGTCGGAGCATCCTAGTACTCAGCGGCTAGATGGAAGTTTCAACAAGCAGACAACATACCCCGCCGAACATCTCAAGTGTTTCGACGATCAGGGTTGTCAGCGTTTTCAGCAGCGTCCCCTATTCGTCGATAATTACACCACTCCGTGGCTAGCTAAGGATAGGTGGCAGGATCGATCAGTCACCAGCGGATTTCTTACGATTGGAGACGAATCATCTGTTCTTCTACTCGTCGGCCAACTTCCGGAAAAGGGAAACAACTCGGTATATGTTTGCAACTTTCTCGCCAGCTGGGTGAATTCTACGTTCACTGTGGACCCAAAGGAAAGCGATATTTTGAAATCGACTCTGAGTGAAAAGAAAGTCCTGCGGGACACTTTCGAGGAACCGGGTTATAGCAAGCCAGAGGTCATTCGATTCCGCAAATCATTTACGAAATACCTTATGCCCCCATCTCAATCTCAGTCCGAGCAGGGGGCGGAGGGTAGCAGGCCGACGTCTCCCCTCGACCTAATTGTCAACCTCTTTGCCACTCTCTCTGAGTGCGAGCCACCCACCAACCGAAGTTCTAGATGCCTGGAGCCGATAGTCAGCCCGGACCCAAGGGAGATAGAAGCTTTTCTGTCGAAAATCTTCGGGGTCTACTTGACTGAATTCCTCGCCCGAACAGCCGTGGGATACGGCACGCTTCTAAAGTTAAGGGAGAACGAAAACCAGCTAGAATATCTGGAGCTCAACACTCAGTTCGGGAGGAATTCCGGGTCGCAAAAGCTGGAATTCGTTAACGAGACACACGCACAGCACGTAAAGACGAAGGAGTACGTTGAGATCTCCAGGCTTTCATTTGACAGGAGTTTGCCCATCGATTTCGCAGTCGAACAATATGGCTACGGGTCGGGCCATTCCGGACCGACAGTACGTTTCGCGCTGGCGATCATGGCCATCTACCTCAGTGTCGTCGCTGTCTACGCTGCTGCTGTGGGGGTTCGGCACGTGCTTGAGTTCTTCCACTTTAGTCGGCCGGAGAGACCGGTGCGTCTACTGAGCGTCATCCCGTGGTCGGATCTTCAGGACTTGATCGTTCTCGCACTCAAGACTCCGCCACCCACCAACCCCAACCTGATGGACTCGGGTGCAGGTGTCAGCTCGGATAGGGCATGGGAGAATGTTGTCAGAGCCAGAACAGATGACGAGCTGAATGTGCAGCTGGTTTTGGACGACCGCAAGCGTACAAAGAGCCTAGATTATACTGGGGCAACGATGTATTACTAAATTGTAGGAGGATGGGTTACATTGGTCGTTGGGTTTGAGCTCATTGGATCATTTGTTTGCGAGTTGGGTTTCAGAGACGGGCATGGCGCCAAGTAGCTTTGTAAAAATTCGCCTCTGATTACTGTTGTCTGATCTACTCGCAGCTTCTGAATTCCTTGACTGGCTTCAAAATAAGCAGGCAGAGTCCTGCACTCCGAGACTCCAACGTTAAATCTACTTCTTCTGTACCAGTCAAGTTGACGCTTCACTGTCCTTCTCTCCGAAGGTTGTGTGGGATGATACGGCACATTCAACGGACGACACAGGTCACGTGGACGAGCACGTGACCATCGCCGGACGAAGCTCCGGCTCCTACATCCACGGCTGGCGAATGCCTCCCTAGCTTACAATCAATCAAGAATCATCACCGCAGTCATAGAGCCCCATACGTGCTTTATGTGCTGCCTTCCTGTCCCTGGGAATCCAACAGGTTGTCATATCTATTGTTCCGTAATAGTCAAGATGGGGGAAAAGTCTTTTGGGCAAAGACAGAGCTGAACCGCAGCATATTCTCTTGAATCACTACTCGGTCAGTGCAACATCAACGGAATACCTATTTCAACGGGTTTTGCCTCAAAACTAAGGAAGAGGCCCCCAGTACCGCAGAAATGTGATTAGAGAAGTTCAAAGGATAGCCCATTTTTAAGGTATAGTATCTTCTGAGCAAGTGTAATATAAAAGGGGTTACATGCAGTTTTGATCTGGGGAAAGCGATGGATCCACGCCCAACTCCATCTTCCCCAGCAAACCGGGGCGTTAGAGGTACATTGGACTCGGGGTTACCTGTCCCCTAATTCCGTGTTACTTCGATCGGAGGGTCCGGGGTCTGAAAATCTTGGCTAGGTCGTGTTTAGCCCGGCGCGTTGAAGGGACCACACCGCGGCCCGTTGACAGGACTTTCAGCCCATTCAAGACACCAGGGGGCTTCTAATTTTTTCGTATCTCTTTCCCTCATACTTCAGATACGTACTTCCAACCATGCGAACTCGACGGTCTCACACTAAATCTCGCAACGGCTGCTCAGAATGCAAACGAAGAAAAGTCAAGGTGAGAAACTGAAAATGCCATCTACTGAACGATCGGAAACAGAACCTCACAATATCAACCAGTGCAATGAAGGCAGGCCCTGCTTCAACTGTTCTCGATATGGAACGAGGTGTTCTTTAGCGGAAACCGTGGGAGCGTCGCCGCAGTCCGGGAATGCGACCACCAGCTTCATGACGCTGAGCATCCTCGACGCATGCAGCGCGAGCCCGGGCTCACAGCTACAAGCAGCCGCGTCGCCACTCGACGCGAACGAGCAGTTCCCGATCCGCAGCATCGAGGAGCTGGAGCTCATGCACCAGTACGCGACGCACACCGCGAACACGATGGCCCAGCGTGAGGACATGCGCTACGTCTGGCGGGTCCTCGTTCCCCGGCAGGGCTTTTCGCATCACTTCGTGCTTCGCGGCGTCCTCAGCCTGGCCGCGATCCACATGGCATATCTCGTGCCGGCGCGCCGCAGGCGCTTCCTCGATCTAGCTGCGGAGCACCAAACCATCGGGCTGGCGAGGTTCCGGGAGATACTCGCGTCCGTTTACGACGCTGAGGAGGGCGCCTCCCGGGACGCGCTGCTGGATCAGCTGTGGCAGCCCCTTTTCTGCTTCGGAAATCTGACGATTGGATACGTCTGCGCCTTGCCCGCACGCTCGGCGGGACAGCGAGGGTTACCTGAACCGCTCAAGAGCACTATGGAGCTGTTCGATTTTGTCCGCGGGATCAAGCTTGTCCTCGGCTCTTTTCTCCACAGAGTTGGAAGGTCGCAATATGCCCCCTTGGGGATGGGCGTCTGGTTTGATCCCCAGAATTTCGACAAGACCGATGGCATTCTCTTCAGGTCAATACTGCCCCTAGATACCCTTGACGCTTTGGACAGCATCGAGGTGTGGTTTGAAGCATTCGCAGCCGAAAACCCAGATCTCAACGCTGAGCTGCATGCTCTCTATTTATCGACGCTAGAAGCGTTGCGAACGAGCGTGAAGCAGCTCGCGCTGGCGGGGCAGGACCCCGAGATTGGGGTCATCATGATCTGGGCCTACCTCGTGCCGCGAGAGATCATGGCCGAGATGAGAGCGTCTTCACCACGGGCGCTGGTTCTGCTTGCTCACTGGGCTGCGCTGTTTTCACTTATGGATTCCAGGTATTGGTGGGTCGCGGGATGGGGAGGCGCTTTGTTGTCGCAGATTGAGGAGGAACTGCCAGCTTTGTATCAATCTCAGCTAGCGTGGCCGAGGACGAACATCGTCAGGAAGGTTCAATAAAGTAACATCCAGTATACTTCATAGGAAATGTCGTGCGGTGATTGATTTAATTGGTGCTTTGGAGTGCAAAACAGCTGCAGCTACAGGGGAGCAGGAGGGATGTACGAGTATTCGGAGCTTAGCGGTTAGAATACGAGTATCCGTAACAGCTCATACAAGGATGCTCCTGGCTTTATGACTCTTGCCTAGAACTGGTCTTCTGGTGACGATACGGATCGTATCTATTCAGCAGCAGTGGCAATTCTTCTTCGGCGGAAGGACAAGTAAGTCAAGAGAACCAGATAAGAAACGCGAGTTGCACTCAGTCGTTGACTGGAAGCTGTTGATGTTGGCACCGACTGTTTCTCTTTCTCGACAGACCCGAGTATTGATCTTTGATTTGTCAAAGTTGCGCAAACGCTAGCCGACAGCTGATGATCTCTGGTTTTGTATACACTTATCACATTGCCCGAACTGTTATAATAGGTCAGCAAACAGTTTGCGAGTGGCGAAGTGGGACGGCTCTGTCACATATTCTCAAACCATTCGATGGCTTACTTGAACTTGGCTGGAATCCACTAAAGCAGAGAAAGACGTCGAGACAAGAGTCCCATCGAAACCTCGAACGAATATCAACTGTTGCGCCGGAAGTGCGCGAGATTGAGGCTTCAACATCTAGCGTCATGGTTAAAACCCCGCTATGTCATCGCCGTTAGCACCGGCCAAGACCTAGACCACTTAGCAGCAGGTGAGAGACGCGTTGCGAAGTTCCCAGTGTATCTCGGTGGGAGATAACTGCAAGCACTTGTGAGTTTAGCTTGTTCTAACTTCGGAAAGCATATTTATCGCTTTCGGTCTCGTTCACGGCTCACAAGCTAGGTCAAACTCACGACTTCGACAATCCAAAAATACAGCGGCTCCGGGGTGGCGCATACAGGAAGTTATGTCACCTGCATAACAAATTCGGCCCAGATGTTGCCGGTTGTTGAGAATTATGAACAGCATATCCATTTCTTCTAATTCATCTATCCGTACTGTATGCCCCTCACGCATTCATCTAACCGCACCAACCTCCCTCGGGGTCCTGTCTTCCGCCCGTTTGCACAGCGTGGCCCCATAACGGACGGACTGTCGGTGGACAAACTCTCCGTCCCGTCTAGAACATTTTGTGCATTTTGTGGACGGGTGGTCAGACCCCGGTGTGACCCGCCAAGCATGGCTCACGATGATTCATCCGCGCTAGCCAGGAACTAATGCGGGTTTTGATTAAAAACGACTGGGATCATCCTCCCAGTGGCACCCGCCGTCCACCCGCTCTGTTGGGCTTTGTGATTGGATAGTTTGCGTAGGCAAGTTTTCGGTGTTGGAAGGGTTTGAGTGGGACGTGAGCTATCTGTCACTCTGAGCCAGCACGATAGCGAAGACCGTGCGGGTCTTTGGACACTTGATGATCTCGAAGGAGTCCAACTGCCTCTTTTGGGGTTCTTGTCTGGGGGAAAAACTGGTAGAGACGCCATAATTCAGCAGAATGAGCCGTCTCTCCTCATTCTGAATCATCGAGGGACGGAACTTGTTATATAGTCAACAGACTGTCAGATGCCTGAATTGAGTCTGAGCAAGTCTTCGGCATCCCCGAAACATCGAGCATGACGTTCACAAATGAGACGGGACAAAGGCAAGTTGACGTGATTGACCAATCGTTCCATTCATTATCTGCTACATGACGCCTACACCGAAAGATGACTGAACATTAAACTCTCTCGCACCTCGTGCGAGTCCATGGGTCCATTCCAGAACAGAACCGAAACCGTCTTTCTACCAATGACATCCATCAACGAGGCTGCCTCTGAGAAAGGGCCACAGGGCTAAGTTTCCTTGCGCATGACGCTCTTGAGGGCCTCGGTCTCAGCCTCCTGACGCGCGAGGCGGATACGAAGGTCGTCGCGTTCGCGCGTCATCTCTTCGAGCATCTTCTCGAGGTCCGCGATGCGGTCAAACTTCTTTTGGCGGTACTTGCGCGCGGCAATGGTGTTGCGCTGGCGGCGCAGGAGCTTGTCGGCGCCGGGCGTCGAGACCTCCGGGCCGGGGCCGTCGGAGGTCGGCGAGGAGCGGTGAGATGGAGGGGCCCCTGGCGCGGCGATGTACGCTGACATGTCCAGGGGAGGAGGCTGGTTGGGGCTGTTGGAGTTGGAGCTGTCGCTGGAGCCGAAGAGGGGGTCCAGGGGGTTGGCTGTGAGGAAGGTATCGGGGAACGTGTCGAAGAGCGTGGGTGGTGATGTGTGGATGTAGGGGAAGGCTGCATTTATGTTTAGACAATGTGACGATTGAGTCATCGGTTGAGTCAAGTACTTACATTGGTCGATCGAGTTGTCGAGGGGACTGGCACTGACGTGGGACGTCGCCGCCGTCGGAGCGGCGGTCGCGGACGACCACGGCAGAGTGTCCCAAGGTGTCGGATCGAGAAAAGACGAGAGGCTTGCATCGGCGTGGACGGAATCGGGGCCGAAGAGCCCAAAATCCGCACCCGGGAGGCCAGCGGCCGACAACTGAGGTTCGAGTTGTTGATATTGAAGGTCGTTGACGAAGCTGGCCTCACCGAGGAAACTTGAATTATGCGGAGCCCATTGCGGCAACGAGTTGGTTAGGCTGCCACCACCATCTGACGATCTGGCGGCATGCGGCCGATGCTGATGCTGCGGCGGCCGGCATTGTTGCAGAGTGTAGCGGCCCCGTTACTTAGGGGCCAGTAATTGGCGTTTTGAGATTGGGGGGAACGTGAGGTTTCTCGACTTGCGAGAAGGATTGATGGCCTGCGGAGGAGAGATGAAACTCAGAGGTGACAGGAGCGGAGATGGGGGAAATATAAATGGCATTCGACTCTGGTATCAAGGCGTGATAAGGGGCGGGGAAGCCGTCAGCGCCAAAAGTCCATGCGGGTTTACATACGACGGCCGCAGAGTGTCTGACAACGCTAGACTCAAGCCGGGCAAAGATCTCACAGTTTGTTGCAGGGAAAATGTGCAAACGTTATGCACGAGGATCAAGGAATGTTCCCTGCACCCCCTGTTGAGTCAGATGGTTGTCATTTGCAACTATCGAGTTGCCAAGTCGCGGAACCGTTAGCCGAGCACAACTCTGCACAAGTTATGCATCAAGACCCCTCCAACTGGCAAACAGCTAAGCCGGGATTACAACTGCGCCCGCGTGATCATCGATCGAACGGTCTTTAGTGTCGCGACCTGAGTTGTCCGAAAAGTGCGTGTGCCTGCTGTTGCTGTGATGTTGATGACAAACGTGTTTGCTCTCTCGTTTCTCGAGTTGCCTAATTGACAGCGTTGCTTCCGTCAAGAAACAAGGCGGCTCTTTTGATATCGCGAAACCCACTGCTCGGCACATCTCTTTCGAACAAACCTCACGGCACCCCACGCGAACCTGCAGAGCCCGTAAAAACCACCCTACCCTACACTGGACGGGCCTTCTGACGTAGCTCCCATCGGCGCCGGACCCCTTGCCAAGTGCTTCTCACCTGCGGCTCACAGCTCTGCATGGGTCGGGCCCTCGCGCGGAGCTCATAGCGACCGACCGGCGGGAAATCTTTCCCATCCCTTCTCATTTGAGTTACCCTCGGACAATCCCACCATCAGATGGATCCAGCGCATCTTGTAGATACGGCGTCGGCGTCGACATCGCCGGGGACCGCTCCCAGCCAGGCGGGATCCCTCGAAAGCGATAGCAGCGGCCTATCTGTCCCTCACCGCCCTAGACATACCCGTACGAGCACGCCCAAGGTGAGGACAGGCTGTGTGACCTGTGAGTACCCCCCGCCCCTCCAGTGATTGTTAGGCTTGGCTGACCCTTCTGCAGGCAAGTGAGTCTAAGACGCCATACGCCCGTGGGGTGTGATGTTGTCGTCAAGTCGTCCGCCCGCAACTAACGATACCAGAAAACGCCACATCAAATGCGACGAGGCCAAGCCTCATTGCATGAACTGTCTGAAGACCCGTGGCGTCTGCGATGGCTACGTCGTCAAGCCCCGGAAGACGAGGAGCAGACCCGTACGCGAGCAGCAACGGCTGAACCCAGAGACGCCATGTCGCGCTGGCTCACGCGTGCTCCTGAGGGAGCCCAACATGAACTCGCTCGACTTTGCCAACGACATGCAGAGCGTCTACTTTGACGACTGGAACGAGCTCGTCCGCGTCTCCCTCGGCGGCGCCCCCTTCTCCCGCACGAAGCTCTGGACGACCATGATGCCGCAGCTCAGCCGGCAGAATCCTGCGCTGCGGCACGCGGCCATCAGCATCGGGGCCATGAGCAGGGCTCTCTCGCAGCATAGCTACATCCTCGTCCGCAACTTTGGAAACATCGCCAACCTGCTCCAGAGCCAGCACTACCAAAGCGCGGTGGTGCATTACTGCCAGGCCCTCCGACTCCAGGGCCAGGCTGACTTCCAGACGGCGAGCATCCAGGAGGCCGTGTTGCTGTCCATCTTGTTCGTCGCTTTCGAGGCCCTGCGCGGGAACAGGCACTCGGCGCTGCAGCACGTCAAGTACGGCTTCGTGCTGCTTCAGGAGCTACTCACGAGCGAGGACGCCGACGCGCGCATCTGGAACCTCGCCCCCGATCCGCGGCAACTCATCACCGAGGTCTTAGACTTGTACAACCATCTAGACGTGCAGAGCCGCACCGTTCTCAGCGGGGATATCAAGTCCAGCCGGTCTCCGGCATACGAGCTTATCAAGGGCCTCAAGGCCCGCGGCCATACCATCGAGACGTACAACATGCAGATCCAGCGGTACACCGACCCTGGCGAGGGCCGGAAGGCCATGCCGGAGGTGTTCCATGACGCTGAGGAGGCTTACATGTGGTGGCAGGTCTGCCAGAGGCGCATCGCGAAGCTCGGCCCGCTGCTGCTGACGGTCATCGACGACCTCAAGGTCGACGAGGTCAACGACGAGCAAGGTATCGACGGGGTACTCAACGCGATGCAGGAGCAGCCGGAGCTGCTGGCGTACTGCCAGCAGTCCCTGGGTCACCTACAGCAGTGGCGGACGTCGTTCGAGCCGCTCTACAACCGGACGCTGTCCGACGGCTCGGTCGACCGGAGGGAGTATCTCCGGATCCTGCACCTGCGCATGCACTACCTCATCATGTTCGTCTACAGCTTCTTCCCCAAGTACGCCGACGAGGCGACCATCTCGGGGATGACCCCCTACTGCCGCGAGATCAACGAGGTCATCGAGATATTGCTGTGCGAGCAGGATAAGGACCTGACGTCGCCGGCGCACGCCTTCTCGATGGAGTTCGGGATCGCGTGGCAGCTCACCATCGTCTCCATGACGTGCCGTGACCCGCTCGTCAGGGAGAGCTCGATGCGCATCCTCGAGAAGCACCCGCGGAGAGAGGGCCTGTGGGACAGCCAGGCGTTCCTTGCGGTGCTGCGCCGGAACCGCGACCTCGAGAGGGACAACGCGAAGGAGGGCACGCCGGCGGAGCAGTGGAGGCGGTTGTGCCGGCGCGAGTTCATCTTCGAGCACGCCGGGGAGACCATCATCTTCCGGTCGATGAGGAAGTGCGCCACGGGGGATGAGTGGGAGCTCGTTGAGGAGACGGCGGACTTCCACGGCGACGTCGACGGGATCGTGTGGAGGGAGAGGCCGTTGACCTCGCAGGGGTTCATGGTGACTGGTATGAGCTGAGGCGATCGCCGGACGGCCGGCGCTGGGGAGCAACGGGATGAGGCGTACTAATGCGTGCGTGTTCAGACGTGAAAGAACCGATCTCACACGGATAGGCCACTCCACTCTGTTGGAAAAGTATTCTGATTTCAACCAAGATACCAAAAATGTTTTCAGTTGTTACCGACGAAGCAACATTCTGTCATCCCACCGCCACGTCTCGCGATTCTTGGCCGCTTGTCTGAAGACACGTGTAAGTTCACGTCTCTTCGCCGGTGTATTACCTTGATTTTGCATTGGAAGCCAAGAGACCAGACTGATTTGTTCGATACATGTAGCCAAGAGTTGTATGCTAAGCGACCCATGGACTACGGACAGTCGGAACGAACACCAAAGATTTGTCCGTATCAACCCGCCTGTCTATCCCTACCACGACAAGCACCCCTTCAGCCTTGCCTCCATCCGCACCTCAAGGCCGAATATCGACCTATTTGCCCCCCCTCCGAATCGTCTCGCCAAAGAGAAAGATTGGCTTCTTGTTGGAGAAGTTGAGCCGGTCTCCCATGATCTGCCCCGCCTCGGGCCTCGCAAAGGCCGCCGCGATCTGGTCTTTGCTCTCCCAGGTGACGATTGAGCCGAAGCTGAACTCGGGGGCGGAGCCGTCGGCACCGCTGGTGTACCTGGTGACGGACCAGCCCGTGACGCCGTACTTGCCCCAGAGGGACTGGACCAAGGGCATGTGGTTTTTGACATAGTAGTCGATGTCGTACTTGGCGTCCGGCTCGTTGCGGAAGAGAACGGTGGTAGTGATGGACATCTTGGGAGTCTGCTTGCGGGATCGTGGGCGTGGTAGGGAGTGGTGGCTTCAGTGTTCGAGCTTTATGGGAGGGATTTCAGCTGTAAGAAGGAGGGATGGAATGAATTATGCAAGACGAGATAGTTGGCGGCAGTCCGAGGAGTCAATGGTAAACCAAAACGAACCACCGCGGGGTTTTAAGTCTTTCTCATCCCGAAATCACTCGGTCATCAGGTCCATATCACCCGGTATAACCTGCACGAAACTAGTCTGTGGCCCTTGCAACTTGTGCTTCAACAACCATGACAATGACGCAGCCCGAGGTCGCACGATTCAGATCTTGAGTATCCAACACTGCCCCAGAACGCTCCCGTCAAAAATCGTAAATGCAAGATCGACGCCATCAAGCATAATCTATGGGTCTATTGCATCTCCAACGCTGTTCACAGGATTTCAAATCGTCGAGTCTACAGCTCTTGTCCAAGCAACAACACGGTCTTTACGGAGCTTAGAGTCGGGAACCCCTGAACGATATCATAAAGTTCAAAGAAACGGAACGCTAGCCATCTTTGGTTATCGGTATGCCTCGGGGGGAATCCGCGCAAAGATGGGGTTTAATTTCATGGTTTGTCATCAATCCTCAATCTTATTCCAAATTCATTCCATATGATGATCACAAGTCAAATCAAAAAGTTGATAGCCGATCCTGTTCGAGATTAATCTCACGATACTGCTTCTCTTGATACAACGAAAGCCCTTTTACCCACTTGGTATCTACAGCTCGGACTGGACCAACGAAATGGTGTATTGCGGAAAGCCATCACCAGCCTGCTTCCCTTGCAGGACCCGGAAGCTCAGAGTAACGTCCCCATCAACCTCAACGGCCGTACACCCGAGGCCCTGGGTCGTTCAAAACGCGGACTAGCTGACCCCTTCTCGCAATTACAGTGTGACTTCCACCCGGGGACCTGCGGGCAATGCCGAAGGGCAAGATTGATCTGTCACGGCTACCGGGACCCAGATGCCGTACAGTTCCGGGACGAATCCCAGTTTGTGAAGCAGAAGAACGTCGCGAGACGCGGCAGATATGCCTATCCAGCGAGCAATCCGACCGCTTTGGAACTCGGCTGGGACGCCCGAGCCCGCTACGCCTTCTTCTCGACCTACATTGGCGGCTTCACCCGCAGTATGGGCGAGGTCGCCCACCACTACCGCACAGCCGGGGCCTTTGACCACCTGTCCGCCAGCGTGGAAACCGCCAGCCTTGCTTTCATGGCAACCCAACTCGGTAGTCCGCACCTCATGCGCCTGGCGAACGCGAGTTATCTGACCGCCGTCCAACGGCTCAGTCGAGGGCTGCCAGACCTCACCCCGGATCGGGCCGAGGAGGCCCTGCAGTCCGTCCTCCTCCTCGACATGTACGAGAAAATGGCTCACCGCGACCCCCGGACATCACAATCGTGGATAAGCCACGCTCAGGGCGGCCTGTCGATCCTAAGCACGCAGACGACGAGCATCATCTCGAGCCCGACAGGCTGCCACCTGGCCGCCAGACTCGTCACCGCCGTCACAGTGAGCTGCGCTACCGTTGGTGTTAGCACGCCTGGAGAGCTTAATCTGCTACGACGCAACATCGGGTATCGCGTTCGCGGCCCGAAGTGGAGTTTTCTCGGCGTGTTGGGCCGCGTATCGAACCTCCAGCTGGATATGGAGAAGGGGGCGGTCTCCCGGTCCGAATTTGTCGTGAGAGCAAGGGCTCTCGACGATCAGCTGGAATGCCTGATTCGAGACCTGCCGCTGGAGTGGCTCCCTCGAAAGGCCCCCGCCCCAGAGGATGATCCTAACGTACTGGACGACTACTATGACGTTTACCCAGACCATTATACAGCCCAGGTTATCAACGCTCTTCGAACCATGCGACTCATCATCTATAAACTATTCGACCAGTACGTTCCGGATCACGACTATCTAGGCGACGAGCGCCTGCGCGACGGCATTCGTGACTCAACTCGTCGAATCTGTGCATCGTTACCACAGTTCATGCTGCCGTGGGCGTCCCCAGAAAACTCGCTGCCATTCTCGGCAGTCCAACTGCTCCGTTGCAGCACGTTCCTCACGCCGTTGTACTTCGTCAACCAAGTCACAGGAGATCCCTCGATACGGCAGTGGCTTGCCCGGTGCCTGAGGTACATGTGGGAATCAGGAGGGCTCAGGGCGGCAAAGGACATTGAGGACATTGTGAAAACGAGCCCAGACTTGGGTTACTGGACAGTATTTGCCATGACGGGAAGTTATGCATTCGCGGCTTGAGTCTGTCTCTTCTATTACAATTCCGAAGTCACCTATTCTTGCAGCCCCTGCAGGGACTTGACGGAATCCACCACCGTCTTCTCGTACGGCGTGAAGGTCATGCCCAAGATGCTCTTCGCCCTGGACGTGTCGTAGCCGAAAGTTTGCAGCCTAGGGTTCGGCGCCCCGCCCATGTTGTCGGGGTCCGGCAGCTTCTCGCGGAGCTCGGGGAAGTTGTCCCAGACGATCTTGCCCATCTCAGCGTTGCTGCAGTAGCCGGCAGTGACGAAGAACCGCTTGCCCGCGGCTTCGTCCGTCTCCAGTTCCTCCTGTGTTTTAACAATCTGATTAGAAAGCTTGCAGGTTTTAAAGGATTCGAAGGACCTCCCTACCTGTCACGAGAACTTTGGTCATTGTAGGTGCGAGGGGGTTTTGTAAGACAACAAATTTGGGATAGGAAGTGTTGGAGTCCTGATTTGAACAGACATGGAACCGGTATTAGCCGAATGATATTTAACAAGTATTTCGCTCATATCCAACCGAGGTGATGTTTCCTGATCCCGGAGAAAGTTGACGGGCTTATGTCCGTCCATCGGCTGACGGAGCTCAGACCACCACTTCCGTTAGCCAGGAGCTGGGCGTGGTTTATGAGGCGAATCCCTGGAAGGTTGGGATAAGTAATTCTGAATGTCATCCTCCATGGGTTGAGGTCGGTTCCTGAATCATGCTACGCGGCATGTCTGCTCTGGGGACCGTGAACCGATGCAGAACGTAAAGCTAGCCTATTCTAGCAAAGTGTTGCTCCATCTTTTCAAGGCGAGATGCGGAACCCGCCCGAAAGACCCCGGCCACCAGAGCCTGGCCCCGCAACATTAGGTAGTCGGGGATCACAAGAGCTTAACTCCTGGTGTCCGACATGACACCCTTCATGGGCTGATTTTGAGGACAAGAGAACCGATTCCAAGCAGTGTGCTTAGAAATCGACTCTAGATGCACCCAAGAACTCAGCTTTGATGACGGCGTATATGCGCATGTTGCACGATAGGGATCTGAAGGCCAACTCAGAAGGTGTATATATCCTCCACTCCCAGGCACGATTTCGTGTTCTCTATTTCTATACTCATTCCAAAACGTGCCTTCTGTCTTGGATCGAACCTACCATGTCCTACCGTTTTGCAAAGGATGCCCCTGAGGGGTTCACCAACTCTGTCAAGAAAGTTGCTATCGTCGGTGTACGTCTCGCATCACGTCCTTCCAGAAGGGGAACCTCATAGACTGACGAACGCAGGCCGGAGGTCACATCGGAAAAGCCATTGCAGAGCATTTTCTCAAGACCGGACTGCATACAGTAACCGCAGTCACGAGACCGACTAGCAACAGCTCTCTGCCGGACGGCCTTGGGAAGGCTGTCGTCGACTACCAGGATGAGAAGTCCCTTATCTCGGTACTGACAGGCCAAGACCTCCTCGTCATCACCCTGTCGGTCAACGCCCCGCCAGGCACTCACATGGCACTGGTCAAGGCGGCCTCCAAGGCGGGCGTCCGCTACGTGATGCCCAACGCCTACAGCATGAACCTCGCCACCAGCGAAGAGCTGAGGAGAGACCTCCCTGTGAGCCAGCTCGTGCTTTCCAACATCGCCGAAGTCGAGGAGTTTGGCATGATTTCTGTCTCTCTCATGTGCGGCTTCTGGTACGAGTACAGTCTCGCGTTCGGTCCCAGCACCTTTGGCTTTGATTTCGACAACCGGACTGTCACGATCTACGACGATGGGAAGAAGGCCATCAACACGTCTACTTGGGCCCAGTGTGGTCGTGCAGTAGCCTCGCTGTTCAGCTGCAAGATACTCCCAGACGACGAGGGCGACGAATCGGCAACGATCTCCAAATTTCACAACAAGATACTGTACGTGTCGAGCTTCAAGATCAGTCAGACGGACATGTTCGACAGCGTGAAGAAGGTGACGGGAACCACCGACCACGATTGGAAGATCTCGTACGCGGAGACTGGAGCACGGTACAGGGAGGCCATGGAGGAGTTTCAGCAGGGGAAGCCGGAGGAGTTCTACAAGGCGATGTACGCGCGCGTGTTCTTCCCTAGCGGCGACGCGGACTTTGAGCCCAATAGCGACCGTCTCGGGCTTCCGGTTGAGGATCTCGACGAGAGCACACGCTTAGGTATCAGTTTGAGAGGGTTGCTCTGAGCAGCACAGACAGGCGAGGGGCGCGGCAAACTTGGAAGGCAATCCTTTCATTCAATCTTTCAACTACCTAGCTGGAAGCATCCAAACAAAGGCGGCTACAACTGTGACTGACTCCGTGATGAATAGCGAGGGACTGCCCATATCCACATCAGTCTACGGAATTCCTGCGACATCCTCCGGACTGCTCATACCCTCAAGCTGCTTCAGTCCCTCCAACGGAGCCAACCAGCTCGCACGTGTGCCGATGAATTGCTCGACCTGGGGCTTCAACTTATTCTCCACCAGCTTGAAGTCATCAACGGTGCCGAGGCGCAGAATGCTCAATCCGGGAAGGCCGCTGCTGACGCGGTACAGCAGCGTCCCGCACGTCCCGCAAAAGTGGTTGGTCATGGTGTTGCTCGTGGCGGTGGTAGTCGACTGGCCAAAGGATTTCAGGTTCTCCTTGCCGCGGAGGTGTCGCAGGTGGGTGTCGAGGACGCTGAAGTTGGAGCAGAACATGGAGGAGCTGATCTTGCGGCAGTCGGAGCAGTGGCAGATGAATCTGTACACGAGACCCGGGCCTTGGGTGGGCTGTGAAATGCATGTGAACACCTCGTTTGTGCGGGGAAGTCACAATTAGTAGAAGGGCTTACGAATGCGAGTTGGACGGCACCGCAAAGGCACGTCACTGTGGCCTCGCCGTCCTTGGACCAGCCGTCGGTGGCGACACCGGCAAGGGGAAAGAAAGAGTCAGATGCAGACATGGCGAGCAGTTATGGTGGGCTTTTCGATATTCGTGATGTCTGGTGGTGCGACTGAGTCTGTGATTGCGTTGTCAAGGTTTGGCTTTTCATTCTAGACGGGACCGTCCAATGTCTTTATAGAGACCGTCAGTAGATAAGAACCGCATGCTAATACGACTGAACCCTCCTGTTGTCATTTTGATTTGATGACGGCTGTGGTTGGGTAGGCGGTGTAGGCTCTGGATGACCGCATGCATATGTCGTGTTTGGCGGTATTGAGGTCTGCTTACCTATCCCAAGACGACGAGCTGGTGCTACATGTGCGGTATCATTGCACTGACTAGAAACCGAATTTCCGACGTCAATTCAGGCCCTTCGGAATGCTTTGTAAAGTCGGCCTGACGGAAATCCCATCCAACGCGGTGGGAATAGTGCGGAGTTGTTTTGATGGTACGCGTTGATCTGGGCATTTGTCAGCTCTTCTTCCACAAGTGTCTCTCGAACCTAAACGTTCTGACTGCTGTGCCCAGGTGTTAACGCCGAAGCGGCGACACTGACAAGGGAGACTTGCGTTGGTAGGGCGGGGGAGTCTTCAAGCACCGGACGAACCGGATCATGCCGGGTTATCGAGGCGTTGGATTCGTGAATCACTGCGACAGTACATCTTGCTGTTCAAAGGTTGATCTGAAATTGGTATCTCTGGCATCCATGGCCTTTGCATTCCGCAGCGCGCTTCTGTCAAATTTCCTTGATGAGGCCCTCCTCCTTCTCCTTTGCCGCCTTTTGCGCATCGAGCGTTTCCTGCCATGTCATCTTCGACACCCGTGGGGGAGGCTCTCGCTGGCCCTTGGAGGACCCAGAGGCGGTTGGAGACACGGTATTTATCGAGTCTTTGTACCAGGTGTCGCCCATGGCTGGACATTGGTTAGAACCACGTCAATCGCAAAAGGACTGTAACTTTGGGTCATACCAGTGGAATTGACCATGGACATGGCTACTTTGTCGGCAACATGCCCGACCTTCTGAATCTGGGTGGTCGTTAGTACAGTCCTGCTGGACGGCATCAACTGGGACTGGACTCACCAAACCCATATTTGTCGCGATAATGAATCGTTTGACCGTTCGATATTTCCCGCGATGCTTGAAAATTCAATTGCTTGTCAGCAGGTTACACGCCTGAGAAACACGTCGCTTTAAGCTTTCTCGCCATGAATTTAGTCCACACCCGTCAGTTCGAGATTGTGCCTCGTCATCCTCGTCATGAGGCTAAGCAGTCGGGCAAACCGATGCGACACACCATATGATGCATCGTGGTCTGGCGCCAGTCGGTGCCAAGATAGTTTTGCCGCCAATCCCACGATGAGAGTCTGGGGTAGTTCGCGGCACAGGTATCTGCCTCGTGCTTCACAGCCACCGCCCTGCCACTGTGAGATAGATAGGGTCGCGTGTTGGTCCCTGGTGGGAGTCGGTGCAATCTGCTAACTACTCCTAGAAACAATCCTACCTACCTCACTGAGAATGATCGGCACGGTTCATACTGTCACTGTTGTCACTGTTCTTCACTGTCATTGGCGTCATTCGTCACTGTTGTCCGTCACTGTCGTCCACCACTACTGTCCATCACTACTTTTGCTGTTCCTATCATTATCGCCCGTTACTGTCCCTATATAAATGCCGGGGGGAATATTCTGGGAGGAAAGCATACCGAATTGCTGGTGACGCAACCAGCAACCCTCCCGACGCCTAGATTGCATACGTCTTGGGGCCAACTGAATAGGTACAGCCTGAGCTACTAAAACACGGTTGGAACCCTCAGAGATAGGCACTCAATGTTCGTCCCCTGGCGCTCTCTGCTTCAATCATATCGGTGTTGCCGGTATCACATGGCAGGGTACCAAGACAATACGGTTTTGACGAGCTATCTGTGTCTAAGGTACCTGAACTCAAAGTTTCAATTCCTACTTGCGCTCATCTCAGACGGCAGAAGCCTCACTACGATTTGTTCTCTTAGCCGAACAATGTCCGCTCATCTCGGGTCAAGACATGGAGATACGGGCAAGACATGATTTAACCTCAGAAAACTTGCAGAGACAAGCGAGTTCGCCACGCAGAGACATGCTGATTTCGCACATTCCTGATGTCGCCTCGTACAGCAGTCTCAGGGAGGAGTGGCCTGGACGCGTTTCTTGGCACCATGCAAATATCTGTCCTCTTCTCCAGTTTCGAAATGACTCTGGCCCCTGGACCCCTCTTGAATCCCTTTCTCTGCATCACCGACTTGACGACAGGGGCCGGGCAAAGGTATCAGCCAGCCACTCGTCAAAGTCGCATTCTGAATTCGCCCACAGTGGCCCACTTAGCGGCCTGTTGATCCTCCCTCGACCCGTCCCGTCGGGACCTAGCTGCGCTGTGCATTCTTCTTGCGGTCAGTATCAGGGAAAATGGACATGTTGAAAGAAACGGCTTTCCTGTTCGCAGCAGTCGGCACTCTGGCTGCCCAAGTGCTGCCGATCGCCTCAGCGGACTTCGAATTCATTTTGTGAATCATTCACGGGATACCATCTAGCAGTGTCGCCTCCATCGCATCATCCAGCACCCCTGCGCCAGCGTCTACGTTGATCAGTACCGGCGTCAGCTCCCTTTTCGACAACACTCCAATCACTTCTCCGTCTAGCTAATCCCAATGGATGAACACGATCTTGAGCAGCACAAGTATTGCAATTTCTACTACTCTTTGTGCGACTTCTAGCCCTTTGCCTGGAAGTTTCAGCGGTAATATCTCGTCCAGTATTAGGTAGCCAGTCACAGTCCGCAACATGGATTTTGTCGAGTTCCAGTTCGTCTGGGACAGGTTCTTCAGCAACGTCATCGGGGCCCGCCTCTATCGTTTCGTCGACTACTAATTCGTTCACACATTCGTCCTTTGGCTCCTCATCCACCGGGATCAGCACCTCTTCTGCCAAATCCTCGTCTACCAGCCCGTCGTCTACCTACCAACCTGTCGTCTACCAGCAGCTTTTCAACTGATACATCCTCCGCTGACTCCTCTTCTACCGACACCTCGTCCACGGGGGCCTCGTCAGCTTCTAGCAGCCAAAGCGACACTACCACGAGCCTGTCTACCACCACGACTAGTTCTACAGGACCTTCCAGCTCCGCGATTCCTAGTACTGTCAGCAGCAGCTCAAGTTCCTCAACGGAGCCGCCTATTTCAACTTGTATTGCTGCTACGACTTCAAGTAGTTCATCCAGCAACAGTTCCAGCTCCTCCGGTCTTGATGTCCTCGTCGGAAAGTACGGCCTCGAGTAATTCATCTAGCATTAGCTCTTCGTCTGCCACATCTTCCAGCACTACTACAGCGACTACTTTGAGCTCCTCGACCTCTCCGTCGGAAACATCGAGCTGTGAAAGCAGCTCTACCGTAAGACTGTTCCAACCCGAGAGGAAATGACGATGCTAAAGCTCTGTTTCTCGCTTGCAACGCATAGATTAGTTCTTTTACGAGTAGTCCAAGCAGGACGGGCACCTCTAGTACCTCGACCAGCTCAACGAACACCCTCACGATTCCTTGCCCCGAGTTCACCTCAGCATTCGCCTTGCAGGCTTTTGGCAGCAATCAAGCCGCCGACCGCAACTTTCTCGCTCGAAGTACTACCCTCGACTCGGGCTTCCAGGTTGCACTCACTGCCATCGACCCACTGTCCGGCCTCAACCTTAGGCTCCTAGCGGGCAGCACGCTCACCCTTGCGGACGGCAGCAATCTCGCGATGATCGGCGGGCCTAGCGACGAAGGAACCGAATATACGCAATTCTTCTTCCCGTCGGTCCAAATTGCTAGCTCCGAAATTAGCGGCGTGCAATGGGAGGCCCAGCTGTGCTCCGCGAGGACCGACGGGACGCTTACATGCGTGGCCAAGGGTGACAAGGACATTTTCCGGGTAGATGAGAGCTCGGGGCTGAGAGTGTCTGACGCCGCCTTTGGTGGGGGCCTCCCCCAAGTAACATCACGGTATGCTCTCGTTCCTGCGTTACCACCCGGCTAGAAGGCTCGAGTCGTATGCGCTACACATGGGTGTATTGGTAGTTGCCGGATCGGGCTGTATGATAGAAACATAGTGTTCAGGGGTAAGGTTAGATACCAGAGCCAGTCTTGAATATAAAAGGAACGAGTCGATGGAGAGCCGGTTGTATGGTTATTGGATACTGGCATCTGTATCACTTGTGGGAGGCTCAGTACACCTAGTCCAGGTTAAACCCAGTGGATTCGACGCACGACATGCAAAACATATCGCGTCTGGAAACAGCCCTGAGAGAGAACAGGTTTCATTTAGTTTATTTTCTTACCTATGATCCCGTTCGGTACCTATTCGTAGGTGCTGACACGAACACTTTGATACTCACGAATGATCCGTCTTCATCAACAGTCTCTCAATGGTTCAACTCAAACACTGAACTAATCCAAGACTCGTCCAGTGACGAAGGACGGAACCAAATATTTGGATGAAGTTTGGACCACGTTGCACAGGATACTTCGTGTTATTCACCTTTACCTGGAAAGAGAGCGGCCGAATGTGATTAAGATTCTGCTTTACTACGTTCATCCACTGCCCAGCCCACAATGCGATTATGAGAGAAACCATTCAACCCCGGCGCCTTTTGTTGTCGTGCGATGTCTGCTAGGACCGTTTACCGCGCTCCGATCTCCTTCTTGGTCAACACGCACATTGCCTCCATGCAGTCGATGCTCGAGATCTCACTGGAGAAGGCGTACTTGGCTGCGGGGATGTCTTCGAAGTGGTAATTGTACGCCGGCTGACTCATGATGTCGTCCAGGAGCTCGTAGATGAATTGCATGGTAGTTTGCCGGGCCAGACCGTGGTCCGTCTTGGTAGGGTCACCGCCCCATCCAGACAAGTAGCTCGTGTGCAAATCCTCGACGATGTAGATACCGCCCGGACGGACGTACTGCCACAGCTCGACGAGGCTGGTCCGCTGCTGCGCCATGGTGTGGCCGCCATCGTCAACGAGGATATCGACGAGACGGTCGGCCGTGACCTCGCGGCCGACCTCGTGGAGGAATGGGGCGTTGGACTGGTCGCCGATGAAGACGTTCGCTTTGGGGTGTTTGCTTCCCCAATCCGTGGCACAGGTTCCGTCGAACTCGATGAGGTTCATCTCGACCTGAGGGAAGTATTTGACCCAAGTCTCGTAGGAGGCGCCGGGGCCATAGCGCTGCGGAGGTACGGATCAGCGGTTGACGGTTGTTTGGCCGGGACGAGAAGCTGGACTCACCATGCCGCAACCAAGACCAATCTCGAGCATCTTCACGTCGGTGTCGCGGAAGGCGGGGAGGTACTTGTCGTACAAGACGGCGTAGTTGTGATCGGTCACCTTGTCCGTGCCAGAGTTGGCGGCCAACTCGGCGAAGGAAGGTCGATTGTCATGCTTGCCGCTGTAGTAGTGTCCGGGCTTAGGAGCCTGAGCCGGCGGGTCCGATGCACCTCCATTGCTGGCACTGAAGCAGATATGTCAGCCCCTGTCTTTTGGGTGATGAAATGCAGAGACTATGATGGAGACGTACTACTTCCAAGCCGGTGATGACTTGATGACCTCGGGGACGCCATCGCGAGAGATGTGGACCGTTGCAAGGAGAAGCAGAATGGTGGCAACGATGAAGAAGATGGAGAGGTATCTCCTGTTGGTGGATATGTTCGAGATCGGAGTCTGTATCATTGTGGCGATGCGACTTTGATGCCTGCTACTGAAGTTTCGGGCGAAATGATCGATGCAGACTGGGGGACTGTCAGAGATAAAACAACGACGGGGAGGATAGCGGCTCTCCTGGACTTTTAATACCTGGTGTCCTCGTCGTAGACTTTCTTGGCCGTTACCTCTATTGGACGATGAAAGGGAGCGAAGGCTGAACTAACATTTGAGGACTCTGCGAACGGTATTCCACGACGGCACGAGGTGTCTTGCCCTTTCCTCTGCGAGCCACCGCCGTCGAAGCAGCTGGCCCTAAGGGGCCGTTCTTGTAACGGTTTGGCCAATAATTCCCTGATCCCTTGCGTGTCTCAGACGTGGCGATAAAGCCTCGACAGCTCGAGTCTGAGGGGGAAGCAGCAAATTTCGCCAATCTTCTGAGCGGTCAAGAATGCATTTTTGATTCTTTCGCTGTCCCTTAAATCGCGCCGCATCCCTTTGGACTTCCCCTGCGTTGGTTTGAGCATGTGAAGTCTCATAAATCACGACCTCCCGCCAGGGCTCGATGAATGGGATCAAGCCACAGCCAGCCACACCACCAACGCACTCGAGACGTCTGATACCCCTTGGAAAAGAGAGCGGCCGGATTTCCGTTGAAAGCCATTTCTGAGCTGCGGTTCAACTGTCTGGGCAGGTACATAGAGTAGTCAAACACCTCGAGTTGAAGATTGGAATTTGGGCCGAGTCTGGATCCTGTTATCTCAATTCACATCCCTATGACTATTTTCTTTCTCTCATTGAGGCTCACATACATGTGTTTAATGCGTCTTGTTCCTGCTTCACTTGCCTGATTCCCCATGCGCCGATGGCCGTTTGCTCGATATTGCCGTCATACATGTACAGAGTAACATGTCACCGGCAAGCAGTTCAGTAAACATGAGACGGTATATCCGCAACGGAAGTGTACTTGTGTTGCAACGAACCGCATCGAGTTCGCCGGGTTGACTGTCATTGTAGTCGGACGGGCAGTATCGCTGTTTGTTCTCAGAGAGTGCTTTAGGGTCTGGAGGCTCATATGGAATATTAAATCGTTGGATTTTGGTCGAGAAGAAAAGTGCCTCATCGCTGGATTCTCGTTTCCTGTCTTCTGTTCCCTGAATGACCTGCAGGAGGCTCCATTGTAGAGAATGGCCCATGTGTAATATCCGTACCATCTCACGGGATTGGGGCGACTGTCGATGACTAAGCTATCGCAACATGATGATCAGGCTCAGCTCCGTTCCGACCCCGCCAACCGCCAACCTCATTCTGCATTGTCTATCGTACATTATACTCCGACGTGCCTTTTGCGGCGCGGAGTAGATTGTGGTAGTTCCGAGATGGAGCTACTACTCGCTGCTTTTGTGCGTGAGCTTGAGAGCCAAATCTCAGAGTGCGAGGCTTCTCACTCCGTCCAGACTGGAGACTGCACTGCTCCAGGCGTGGCCACCATCAGAACCGACCGCGACGACTATGTGCGAGATCTGAGAGATCTTCGAAAAGCTATGCTGAGTAGTTAACCCCGAGATCGATTGCTCCCTAACTGTCAACCTCTGACCACTCCGTTTAGACCCTGCTCGACATAGCCCAGTCTCCGAAACTGAGGGGTCTGTTCCGCCGATATCAACTCAGCCTATTCTGTGGAAACTACTGGCTTTCTGTCGGCCATCTGCTCGTTTCGTTGACCCTCGTCACCTCCGCGAGCGGTTACGAGCTTTCCTAAAGGTCAGCAGCGGGGGAGACCAGTTTACCGACGACAGTAGCTGGACCCAGGATATCTGGGAAAACCGGAACATTGACCAATGGATATCATCGGACCAGTCGTCTACGGTCTTCATGGAAGCCTTGCATACCGCAGCTCCACGAGCGCGTCATTTCTCTTTGGAGTTGATCAGTCACCTCGAGAAGCATCACCCAGTGGCTTGCATGCTTGGCGGTCTGCCTCCGTCAGCTACCAATGAACTACTCCCCGATCTGACACCAGAGGCTGTTCTCGAACAGCTGACTATCCAGGTGGTCCGCGGTATCACGCTGTCGAGGCCCTTGCCCTTTGTTCTCGACAACCTTCAGGCATTCAAGGAAGCCAAGGACTGCGATGACTGGTTTGACCTACTACAGAAGGCTTGCGAAAAAGTTCCCAGAGTGTCGATTGTGCTCGACCTGGCCTTGATACCGTCAAGCTTCCACGACGCTATCCTAAGTTGGCCGGCCGAGCTCCATACAATTTCCAAGAAGCTTTCACAGAGCTCAACACCGAGCTTCCTTAATGTGTTGCTACTTGGGCCACGCCGCCTATTTGCAGGGCATCACGCCCTAGGCCTGACTGTGTCGTTCGGAGAAACTGCTGAGCCGGAGCGCTCATTTCTGCCCCTGAGGCTACGCAAGAAGACCAGGCCGGATCCTCCTGAAGTCCCCAAGGCTTCATCAGAGTCACACACGTCATGGCTACTAGATGTTTCTGACAGGTAATTCGGGCTCCCCTCGAGGGCGTGTTAGATAGGGCTAACCATTTCGTGCCAGAACTAACAGCCGAGAAGGAGACCAAGCAAACACAAACGTTCAGGCTTTTGAACATGTCGATACCACTACGGATCCCATATCGGTACAGGTACCAACATTGGAACAGCTAGATTCGTCTCCCGATTTTCTCTCAGATGCCGAATCACCGGAAGAATGTACAGCACCCCCAACGTCGTCTTCTCCTAGGCCTTATGAGCAGAAGTCTTCCTCGAAGAAGCGGCCTCCGGACCGTCCAGACCTTCGTGCCGACTCTGAAGGCTCCCCGAAAAGCCGATACGACATCAGGATCGCCCTCGTTTGTGCCCTTCCCCTAGAAGCTGATGCCGTTCGAACGCTCTTCGACGAACGCTGGCGAATCGAGGGGCCCATGCGTGGCAAGATGCGATCTGAAGGCGATATCAACGCGTACTCCTTTGGCGTCATCGGCGGACACCCAGCCGTGCTCGTCCATATGCCCGGCATGGGCAAGGGTCACGGTGCGATGGTTGCGACCAACTGCCGCAATAGCTTTCCAAACCTCAAGCTCGCACTCGTCGTCGGCATCTGCGGTGGCGTCCCATTTTACGAAGGTGGTAAGCACGAAATCGTTCTCGGAGATGTCATCGTCAGCGAGGGCCTTAAGCAGGTCGACTTTGGCAGGCAGTACCCCGGGCAGTTCATGATGAGGGAGTCAGTGGGCGACGTCTTTGGAAGGCCGCCGCCGGAGATTCGAGGGCTGATAAGCAAGCTCAAGAGCCGGCACGATCGCCAGATTCTGCGGGAGAGAATGACCGAACACCTGCTGACGCTTCGAGCAGTGCTTGGAAAGGATGCAGAGTACCCCGGCGCGGCCAAGGACCAGGTCTTCGAGGGAGCATACATACACCGGCATAATGCCCCAGATACATGCGGTAAATGCTCCAAGACTGACGACAGAGGCTTCCACGAGGTTTGCGATCAGGCAAGAGGCTCATCTTGCGAGGACCTTCACTGCGACAAAGCCAAGCTCGTGCCTCGAAGACGGCTTGAAGCTATCATCCGTGGCGCTGAGGAGGCTGATACGTTCCCGGCCGTCCACTTTGGCTATATCGCGTGCGCGGACCACGTCATGAAGTCAGGAGAGAACCGGGACAGCATCGCGAAGAACACCGGCGTCATTGCGTTCGAGATGGAGGGCGCGGGGGTTTGGGACATGTTTCCATGTCTTGTGATCAAGGCTGTGTGTGATTATGCCGATAGCCACAAGAACAAGAAGTGGCAGAGCTACGCGGCTGCCACGGCTGCTGCCTGTACGAAGGCGTTTCTGGATGAGTGGTACATGTAGTGGATGAGAGTATGTATGTCTCTCGAATTGTCCTTCGGCCATGGGGATTGGGGAAGCTTGTCCTCTTTTCGTCTGTTTGTTCCTATTTTTCAGATTGTAACTATAGCGTCCAGGTATGATCCGGGATAAAGGCCTTTCATAGCAGAGTAGCCGGAGAAAGTTTTCGACTGTCCTCGTCGCAGCATGATCCATCCCCTTTGGGCACTTAAAATGTCTTTCATGGTAGATTTCTATCCCCAATATGATCATGCGGCCCTACTAGGTTGCTCCTCTACTCAACCCAATCGCTTTAGCGCCGAAACTTCGATTTGTCTCCTTCCAAATCTTTGAACAAGCCTGGGTACCTGTTCGCGCTACTTGGGAATGTTTTCATGATATGTTTTGATGATGGTGTACCAGGTATTTCAGTATGATACACTGATTTCGCAAAACCCTTACCACCTATCTGCTGATGGCTTACCGGCAAAGCTGCACCTTGACGAAACGGCGATCGATCCCGGACAGTGCTTGAGACTGATGATGTCGCTGTACGCAAGTATTGAGCAAAAACATCGTCACCGGGAGAAAAAGAACCTGTTCGACTTTGATCTGGTTCTCCTGTTGTGATGGCAAAGTTGGGGCTATACAACTCGTCATTATAGATATCGACCGTTGTTCGATCTAAGTTCGGGACATTGCTGAAGGCTATGTCATTATAAATTAGTAAAAGTCAATTTTAATTTGAACGAGGTTTCTTACCGGCCTCACGTCTCCCATCACCACCCTGCTCCCTGGCCGTTTCCACGTCCGGTTCTGGCGGGCGGGTCTGCTGTCGATCCCGCTGCTTGTGTTGTCGAGACATGTTTAGTCTTTGACCTAAAGCAGCCAGTAAGGCAGCATTTCTCTTATTTTCCCCTCCTGTATTATCTTTGGAAATAGTCGGGTTGACCGAAACGCCAGGCCGTACGTTCCTTGGCCGATTCTTCGGTCGAAACTTCAGAGCTTGACTTGCTCCTGGCCTTTCAAGAGTCCTTGACACCCGAAACATCGATTTTGGCAATATATTAAGCATCGTATCTTGTGGTGGCTGTGTTCCTGACTTGATTGTTGGCGCGGGAACCGCTCCTCGTTCCTGGCTTGGATCACTCTTCCATACGACGTGCGGCGTCGAATTCGGTGATCCCAGACGATACATCCCGTTTGTCTCGGTATCTGTTTCAAAAAGAAAGTGGTGAGAACAAGGTTCAATCCAAAGATTCCCTGCAGAGAGGATGTCCTACCTCGATGGCGATGCTTGCCTGGGAGGCCGTTTCCGGGCGTCAGGTGGTCAGCAGCTCTGTTCTTGGCACAAATAGGGGATAACGCGGCTTTCAACCTGTTGTGCAATCGATTGCTTGAGGTTCTGGCGTTTTGATCCATTGCCACAGTGCAAAGCTTCCTGTGAGCCAACAAAGATTAGGCATTGTTGTCAGCACGAGCAGGATTGCCTCCGTCGAAACCGTGATCAGGCTCCAGACCGCGCGTGGTGAGTGGCGCAGGCGGTTAAACGTCGGCTTGATATCCCAATCATCATCTTTTGGTGCGTCGATGTTTTCCGCGTGATCTTATCAATATTTGTAGGGCGGCAAGTGCAGAAATGGTAGTAGATCAATGGGGAAAATTATACCAGGTGCGATTTCGATGGGTACCTCTGCCACCAGTAGCTAGGATTTCATGCTCTTCAGACCATTATAATGCCCTCTAAAATACCTACAACTCGGTGATACAATACCACGTCGTTCCGAGTCGCAATTCACAAATGAGCCTAACAGGCTCGCAAATCGGACAACATAAAATTCAAGCGAAAAGAGAACTGCTTCTGCAAATATCTCGCCAGGCTTACTGAGGAAAGCCCTCGCACCGCAAAATTCCACTGTCTATCAAGTGAGGAATCACCGAATTCCCTGCCCATAGCTAATGTCATCCGCAGAGTACCCTTGCTTCAACTCCTTCAGGTACTCGTCAAACTTCTTTGCTTCTCCAATGACGGAAGTGATATGCTTGTAACCCAAAGGCTGCTCGCGGTAGACTGCCAACTGCCTGGCTGTTGAAATGGCGTTACGGATCTCTCGCCCGTTGAGGTTCGTCTGCGCCAGTTCCGGTATGTGGCTGCGTATCTCGTCCGCATTTATACCTAGGTCCTGCCGCCCGCTGCTGTTCCTTACGGTGCTGGCTCCGGCGATGCGTAGTTTGTCCAGCTTTTCGACGCGGTCGATGAAGTTCTTCCATATCTTCAGTCGCTGGTCCTCGCTGAGGTTCTTATACCGGAGATTGAGCTGGATGCGGGACTTGAAGGCCTCATCAAAGGTGCCGACCCGGTTGCTCGTAAGGATTAAGATACCTGCGCAGAATAACTCATTAGCTGGAGCCTTTTCAGTCCTAAAATGTCCAAGTGCTTACCGTCGTAGTACTCGAGAACTCGGAGAAACACTGCGGACTTCGGTTAGTCTTCGTAATTGGAACATCAAAGATTCCTCCTACCTGATACCAACGCATTACGCTCGAGATTCTTGAGCGTTCGCTCCTCCAGAAAGACATCAGCCTCATCAAGCAGAACCACTGGAAGTGCGTATTAGCGACACTGAGATGTTTTTGATTATTTGCAATCTTACCACAGCCCCAAGTTTTCCCGAGAAGTAGGACGGTATCCAGGTACTACCGAACCTGTCAATGTTTGTCGTTACTAAAAGGTTAATGTCCGTACGTGCGTACCTTCTCAACGTCTTCGGCCTTGGTTCCAATGTCACCACAAGTAACTCTGTAAAGAGGCTTTCGGGCAATTTCAGCCACGCTGGTAGTACCTATGTTAAGTTGAGAGTTACTAAACGACGGTGTTGAGGTATACGTACCTCTCGGCTGTCAAAGTCTTGCCTGTTCCAGGGCCGCTTCAAACATGTCAGCTATTGCAATGCCAGATAGGTTGCGATATACGTACCCATGTAGTAGGATAAACAGCCCGTTTCCTTTCCCGTATATGAGATCGGTATTCTCTTCGGCTCGTAGTTGAGTCGTCACAACTGCCTTGACGAGTTCCTTCGTTTCCGCGTCGATGACCAAATGCTCGAATGCTTGGTCATTCCACTCGACATCTTCAAGGAAAGCAACTTCCAGCTTGACTGTGGTAATTGAGATGTTAGATACAATGCTCGAACAAACTCTACATCATGAAGCTTACCCCACTCCTTCTTCTGCATATTGAAGCCTTGGATCGAAGTTGGAAGGCACATGAAAAACTCATCCCCAAGGATGGGTTCATCCTGAGCCATGATAGCAGGCCCAAGATCATCGTCGGGTGCACCATCGTCGCGGTCGTGCATCTGGGTGTAGGTACCATAATCGACCATGAATCGAGAGTCGGACTGGATGTTCGTGCATGGTCAGCAAACTGCCGGAGACTGGAAGTTGGGCCGGGTATACCGAAGCTTGTATACCGTCATCTGAGAATCGAGATGACGAGACGTAATTGCGGTGCCGGCACTTCCAGAACATCTGACCGCGCTTCCGTAATGCCTCAACAACGTCTTTGCTCGCATACTCCATAGGATATACGACGAGGTCCTGGATGAGAAAAGACCCATTAGACTCTGCTTCGGGGAGGTCCTCTACCGCGATTGTCTCTTCGACCTTCTGAAAAGTGCCCGAGAAATCCCAAGTAGTCGCGTCAATGCGCGCAGAGAATGACGATTCTGTCAGAGAATCAATCTTGATCCAGTGAGTCGCAGATAAGCCTCTCAACTGATGCGTCTTTGAACCCTCCGTCTTGGATATGAGAATGGTGTTTGGGGCCTGGATACCGGTTAGTGCAACTACGTTATGGGGGAGAATGTAAACGAACAAATAGATATCGAATGTACTCAGCGGTCATTCGCCCCTCGTCGAGAAGTAAATTCACTGTACTCCATTCCTTCGCCAATTGTCCGCGGACATAATCTCTCAAGACAGAGACGTGCTTCTGGGATGTCGCGCCCAGTTTTTCAATGTCGGATTCGATCTCATCCCTCCGGTGGAACCACCACAGGTAGGGATACGAGACCTCCTCTTCGTGAGGCTTATCGAATCGGGGGTGCGGGATTCCAGCGAGAGCGCTGAATGCCAGCTCTTGCAACCCATCAGAGAGTTCCTCTGAGATGATGTGCATGTACTCCGTCTTGAGGAAACTCGATGCGTCCGATTCGAGCGAGTCTGCCACGCGGCCGTGGTACGTCAGTGTCTTGGGAGGCGCTTCACCGCAGCACTCGAAGTTTCGATAGACGATGAATGTGATCTCCTTGTTTCGCTCCAGATACAGCTCCAGATGAGGGATTGCTCTGCTACCCCTCAAATGGGCACCGTACCGGCCGCTTTCGACCACCCAGGGCTTGTCGAGAAAGAGATTCTCGGTCCTCGACTCGTGGCAGTAGATCCTGTGGATGATTTCGTATTTCGGCGGGCCCTTCGTTTGCGAGGCCGAGTTCCTCAGTATGGCGGCCTCCTTCAACGTGTCGATTGCAGACTCCTTGGCCTTTATCAACTCGCTGTCGGTCATGTTGGGATCTTCATTCAGGAGGTCGCACAGCTCGGCCCGCCAGTCGATGGTCACGATGGGGCGATACTTTGGTGGCTTCTCCTGAGGTTCAGACTCTGTTGTTGGGGCTTAGTATGTTTGATTCTGGCATACATGACTTGCGAGACAACCAAACTGCTCTCACCTTCGCTTGAAGCCTGCGGACTGGACTCTCGGCTTGACGATGACGCTCGCGACCGGTGATGCTGTGTCGCCTGATGAGGAGGCTGGCGCTGGTCACGCCCATTCTCACGGAAGTGCCTGCGTCTTTTCGGGCGAGACGAGGAGCTTTGCTCTTGGGTTGGAAAGGATGGCCGAGGCCGTTTCGCGCCACGATCTCTGCCGCTCATTGCGAATCAGGCTGTGATTGTCGAATGGCTGGGGATGAGATCGGCCAGAGACGGAGCATGGAGCTGAAATGCATGGTTTTATACCTGTGCAACAGGGCAGTGTTGACTGCCTGCATGAGCTCGAACTCTACCCCGGTCGTTTCCGTTTTCTTTGATAGGATACCTTACCGAGGACGACTAGTTCGCAGACATCGCAGCATTTTGAACTGTTAGCCGCACTATCAATGAGACGTCGTTGATTTGCAAATGCTGATCGTAAGCTACTTTATGGTCAAAAAGTAGAAAGATGTTTCGCTCTATCCCGTTATCCAACTCATATTGATGAGGGTTTTAATATGCCACAAAAGTTTCGTCAACAACTCAGCATGCCACATATCAGTATGGCAGTTATCCTTACTATCCGTCAACCAGTCCTGTCAGTGAGAGAGACGTCAGGCATCCGACCCATTGAGGCGTTGGGCTGGACGTCGTAATAATTAGCTGCTTCGCCCCCGCCGCCCCGAGTCGCAGTCATGTCAGCAGAGCCTTTGCAAAAGTAACTTCTCCAAATCTACCACAGGCAGCAAGCATTGCGACCTGATTCAACAAGACAATAGTGAAAGATTTTGCTTTGTTGAAGAATGTGCACCACCGAGGTCTGCACCGACGTCTTCGCAGATGGTCAGCAAACGAAGTGTTTGTTACTTGCTCTCTGTTCTTCATCCCGCAACGGCCAGGTTTGCGCTAGAGCAGTTCTCTTCAACTCCCCACTGCATATAGTTAACTATCTTGTGAAGCCCCCTGGCTCTCCTTCTCGAAACGACGTACCACGACGTTCGGAACTCGACATTGCTCGAACCTTGCTACGAGAAAAAGCCGCTCGTAAATCCATCCGCGAATTCGTGCTCGAATTTCATATCGAGGCTCGTATTTTCTCGATAGCGTCGCCGAAAATGAAGCGCTACTTCGCAAAGGAGAGAGGGGCTCGCGTGGGTCCATATACCGTGTTCGCACAACTAAAGACAGGGAATCTTGGCTTGAAACGAATCAGGGCAGATGGCGACGAGGGTGTGAGATGGCTGACTATATCAAAGGATTGCACAAAGGGGGCACGGGCAAGGCAGTCCGAACTTCTGAGAGACTTTGGAAAGAGGCTGCGACTATCTACAGGTCCGTCGCAGAAGGTCACGGCACGGGTTTCGGATCAGCGCGAGGATCTCTGGACCGTCGAGGAAATGGATTACGGATCAGCTGATTGAAAGGCTCATCGAGAAAATAGAATAGCGGGTGATCGTCCAGCCAAGGCCTGACTAAACCTCATGATCAACGAACACGAGAGCGTCTGGTGAATGAGTTTTGGATCAAGATATGTTACTGTTGGATTCCCATGGACAAGGAGGCAGCACATAAAGCATGTATGGGGCTCTATGACTGCGGTGATGATTCTTGATTGATTGTAAGCTAGGGAGGCATTCGCCAGCCGTGGATGTAGGAGCCGGAGCTTCGTCCGGCGGCGGTCACGTGCTCGCCCACGTGACCTGCGTCGTCCGTTGATCCCGTTGAATGTGCCGTATCGTCCCACAGTTACTGTGGAGGGACAATACTGCTGTATTGGGGAGGAGATGTGTGTTATGGAAGAACTTGGCTGGGCCAGATGGGCTGGCGGAGACTGGAAGACCTATGGGGCCGGCTGGCACGGCAGCCGGGGGCACCTGGTGGCGCCCGGGCCCCAACAGTTACACAGAACGAGACCCTTAACATTCCAAAGACATGCGGATAGATAAGATAGTAGTGATTTGGCTGTGTTGACCACGGTCAATTGTCTTAAACCAGACGGACTCGGCTTCAAGTGGTTCAGCTCAGCTTACCACCTATGCATAGATCTAACCATATTTGAGAAACATTCAGCCAGCCATAGACTTAGCCAAGCCAAGGCCAAATCAACCGCATGCTCTGGTCACAATTAAGAGCGCAATTGAGTGTTGAAGTCGCATGCGGCCACGGGCTCAACGTTGAACGCGTTAGACGATGCCAGTCTCCACGTGTGGCAATTTGGGCTGCAGTTCGAGAGCCTAAGACTTGTCGATTGCGGGTAGTTAACCGTCTCTAAGACAGTACGGCCGCGGTTCTTGCGGACTGCATTCATTGAGTAAGTCCAAGCCGAAAATGGCGATAACAGACATTCTGAACCTTGTGGTCTTCTCAACCAAGCCATGTGCTCAACTTAGCTAAAAGCGGTTCGTGGGGAAACGCATGCCGAAGAAGTGCCATGTTCCGGCCCGCGCTGCAGAGCTTATCATTAAGTTTCCTTAGCCAACGTGGTATTCGGCCCTCAATCCGTCATTGTATCTCAGTTGTACCGGTTCCTCATCCATAACGACCTTTGGCCAGCCAGATGCCGCCGAGACATTCCCGAAAGCCTTCATGTCCCCAACCTCCAAGGCTGCCCTTTTCGCCATTAAAATGTCGTTTAGGAGAGGCCAACTACCGCTTCGAGTTATTCCAAGGCCGACTAGACTAGATGCAGTTGGTCCAATTTCTTCTCAGGTCTTCCCAATTGCTTGGGTTCGTCTCCACGACCGGTCTTGCAAACCATGTCGCTTCTGTGAGATATATATCATGCTAACGATAGATAGGTTGAATATCAATCCCAGGCCACTTCCTTCTCTCAGCAAAGAGTTCCGTTCGATTCAAGTCTACTAGACAAATGTCGATGCCTATTCCCGAGATGTACAGCAACACAGAGAAGAGCCAGTCATCGGCTGTCGTCGAAGGACCAGAATCGCCTACGGATAGCAAACGCCCAACTGTGTCGCCCTATGTCCAACCCTGCCCCTCTCCAGATGAATCTCGTCACACTATCGACCCGCCATCGTTCAAGACCAGGTTCACTGACGCCTGGTGGAGCTTGGAGCTGGTGTCAATGTTCTTCGCCGTCGTGACATTTACCGTGTGGCTCGTCCTTCTGAGCCAGTCGAACACGTACGAGGTTCTCGCCGAGGAAAGTGTCCTCAAGGGCCCGTTCACGTATCTGCCGTCGATGGCCGGCTTACTCATGTCCATCCTTCGGATCACCATGCTCTATCCTGTTAGTGCTGCCATGGGCCAGCTGAAGTGGCAGTATTTCCGGCGTCCGGGGTCCAGACCAGTGACGGACTTCAAGGCATTTGACGACGCGTCGAGAGGAGTTTTCGGGTCCTTGAAGATGCTGACTTCGAAGAACGGGGGGTGAGTACCGATGTGAAGTTTAGCTTGAAGCAATTACTAATTATTTTCCAGGCACTCCCTCTCTGTGGGCTGTTTCTTGATCATCGGCTCGTTGTTCTTAGAGTCAATGGCACAGAATGCGATACGCCCCGACAATCAGGAGCGCTGGTACAACGTCACGTCAATGGTTCCCGGTGAAGTTCCATACGACGGAAAGGCCCTTTTGCCATACACCATTCATTACAACTCATATATGGATCGCGGAATGGATGGCTCACTCGATAATCTCACCGCGAGTCCCTCCATGCAGGCAGCATTCTACACCGCATGGTCCTACTACGAAAACAGGCAGTTCATCAGGCCCGAAATTAACACGCTTCCAATTAATTGCTCTGAGGACGCCTGTAGATGGAACGACGTCATCACCTTGGCAGCCAACTTCACATGTCACCCAGCGCCGACAGCGACAGATCCTGACGGATTCATCTACGCGACACAGGCGGATATCAACAATCACCTCAACGTCGCCGGCCTCAACGAATCGGAGGCCCATTTCGGGGCTCTTTTCCTAAAATCGAGCCCCAGAATTCCATTAAACAGCAGCTTTGCGAGCCTCGTCGACAATCCTGGGATAATCATGCACATTGCAGGTCTCGCAGTAGGTCGGGAAGACGGGAAAATACACTATGAGGCGGTGGAGTGCATACTCTACTGGCAAGTCAGACACATCTCCGAGGCCATGTTTAACACTACCACGGACGTCCTCGACCATTTTGGGGCGCAAGGGACCAGACTTGAGAGAGTAACGATGGATGACAAGGGAGAAAACATTACCATCCCCGCGCCCTGTGTTGACACCAACGGCGAGACTGAATGCGGATACTCCATCACAAGACTCGCACACATCGGACTTCAGAACTTCCTGGTCCGCAATATCGCGGGTTCCGTATACATCAAAAACGACCAGGTTTTTATTGAGCCTGAAACTGTGGTCATGGGTTTGCTCATGTCAACAATGTTCGAAGGTGGTCATACTCCCACGCTACAAGCAGCTCTGGATTATTACTTGACGAACGTCGTGATTTCCATCGGGGACGACATGCGGACAGTCTCTGGCACCAACATATCGGGAAAAGTCCACGTCATAGAGCCGTACTACGACATCTACTGGCGCTTTGCCCTGTACCCGGGACTCCTGCTGCTGTTGAGTATGTGCTTCGTATTCGTGACCATGTGGCGGACGTGGAAGTTGCCCGTTTGGAAGACCTCCACCCTCCCCATGCTCTATCACGGGTTTGACCGACCGGTTGGCGGTGAGCAGTACGACGTCACCAATCTGGCCTGGATGACGCAAGTTAGCAAAAACACGCAGGTACGATTGGAGGACCGCGAGGATGGAGTGGGCTTGAAGTTGAGAGTAGCGTAGTGTTTGGCAAAGGTTTTGGAATGTTTTGTTACTGAGTATGTTGCCTTTGTAGAAATTGAAGTGGTTACTTTGTCGTTGCCGCCAGTGAATTTTCAGTGATTACCAGTACTTACCATTTGCCTCTAGTGTTTTACTCCCACTCTGAGGCACATTTTGAGGAACTTCTGTTTCCAGGTGGATCGAGACGCAGAGGCCGAGAATCCCGGAGAGGGTCCATTGCACATTGAAGCCAAGCCTGAGGCGGTCAGGAACGTGACTACGATCTTCACCCCACGACTCATGAAGAGGATCAAGGTCACCTGTGAGCTCTTTCTGTCAAGTCACCTGTTGCAATACTCTACAATATCTCAACCTGTAATTCGGTACCCCTGTATTGTTGCTTACGTTCAGCTGTTGAGAGCCGGTGTTGATAAGACAACGGCCTGTTGTGGCCCAGTTGCCTGGCGCTATCGCGGCGAGCAAAGGAATGCGCACAGGCAGCTCAGGATATCCATCCCGCGCATCACCATTTACCGATACTATTATCACTGCGCTCAATCCATGGGCCAATCTCAACACCAGGCAGGCCGCCTGGTGTTTAGGACTTGACCCAGTACCCCGGTCAGTTGATGACATCGATAATTGACTGCCATGGTATTTCTCCGTAGCTCCCACCCATTAATACTCCCCAAACTAGAGCGCACTTCAGGGATAGCACCGCCGATGTCACTTGTTGTGTCATGTAGGGCTCTTTGTTCGGCGGGGAAAAGAAACATTGTGATCTGCAACCTCTCGGCCGCCCAACCTGACGATCGCTGCGGCTTTCCAGCCTCGGATAGAGGCTTCCGACTTTTTGGGTCTCTTCTTTTACGGTGAGACTCGTTGTCCAGTATTAGTCGTCTCCATGGTCCGCAGCAACTGAAAATATACCCTCCCTCCGCGTTGACTGAAAGCTTCAATAAGAGATTTTGACAACTTCCCGCGCCCGGATCGGAACTTTACGTCTTAAGCTTATCTCAATGTCCATGTCGACATTCTTGCCGCCGGTCGGCTATGACGACATTCAATCTCCCCCGGCGATCTCTCGAAACTCCCCTGACCAGTCCCCACTCGCCGGAGCCGCTCGGCCGAGTCATGCAACGACCCAGATAGACAGGTTTGCACACGTGCTTCAGAGAGATGAAGAGCTCGGGTTTCAGACCTGTCGATCTTTTTTCTTCTCATCAGGAGCAATATCATGAGGTGAATCGGTTTCGACCGACGTTGCAGCGAGTTCAGCCTGTGACACTAGTGCTCGCGGTGTTTCCTCCGAGCATGAGGCTTTGCGGGCCTGCAGTCCACCGCTAGTGTAATTAGTTCGGACGATCTATGCTGCTGGAAACTCAAATTAAGGAAGTCTGGGGCCGAACCGGCTGGGCGGTACCCGCGAGGTGGTATGACTGACTAGTTGCAGGTTCGTGCCGGGTTGACCGCTGATTCGGCGTCTGCGTCGCGGCAGCAGCGTTTACGAGGGGCATGGTGCGCGGCCTCGGTATCCTCTCTCAGGTAGATGTTTGGTCTAAGAGGGATAGTTGAGATTTTGGGCAAACGCCCAGCTTGGCAATACCTTCGCAGGCTGTGCGTGTTGTTCCACTCGCCAAGTATAGGACAAATCTGGGATGAGTGCTGATAATATTGATTTAACTGTCAAGACATGATGGTGGGTGATCAGCCTTCTCAACGTAAACCGGATCAGTCACGAATGCAGGCATCAGCGTTTGTGACAGAACGCTGTCAAGTTCAAAACCAAGGCTAACTACATGGTATTAAGCATCTGCGAATCCACGAACTCCCTTCAAATCCCGTCTCTTCTCTCTTTCTCTTCCGTCCTGGCTTTAGTCGGCCTCAGCTCCCTGGGCACTGCACTTCTTCTCGCAGTAGTACGTGAACTCGTCGCCGCCAATGTGCCACGCCTCCGAGTTGCAGCCGAGACCGTCCTTGAAACACACACCAACGTTAGCTAACGCCATGTCTCTGATGAGAGGACATCACCGAGAGGACTTACAAAGGTGCAGTCGGGGCACTTGTCCCACTGGTTGTCGCCGGTGTTGCGGTTCTTGTACATCTCGCAGGCGCACTTGGTCGCGTCCGGGAGGATCTCGTAGTTCTTGACCCAGTTGTAGCTGGGGCTGTAGGGCGTGCCGCCGATGGGGGAGCTCGTCCTGCCGCCGACGCAGACGGCGGTCTTGTGGAGGTCGGCGGTAACGCTGTTAAGTCGTGTTAGCGGGGAGAAGGCATTTTGATGGTACTGTGGGCGAACGAACCCGGCAACAAGAGCGGTAAGGGCGAAGAGCGAAGGAGTATGCATTTTGCGTTGATTTGAGAAGGCGAGGTGTATGGCAGGCTGGAGAGCGAAAGAGAGGGATGGAACTGAGGGAGGCTGTTATGGGTGTGTCGTGATTAATGTCTAGGTATTTCCAAAGGGCGGTTGACGGAGGAGTTCAAATACAAATGAGATCTTCAGAACCGAACAAGACCATGATCGCCAAGCCGAACGACAAACTTCAATACAATCACCACTCGTCATCTCGATATAAAGCCGGCTTCCCTATTCGAGTGTAGCCGATATATTGCAAACCCACCGCCGAGTTCATTACTCGGGTCCGCCGTAGGGCGTATCTTGAGCTGGTTCTCGTGTCGTGAACGATGATCTTCAGTTCGGAATACCCATTTGTTGGCCGCCCGCCCGTTCACCGCGTGATGTTTCTGAATCATGCCCCGTGGAGTCGTGGGGAAATATTGAGCCGTGGTCGAGTCGGTGACTGATCTGAGCGGGATAAGAAGCAGAAATGGCTGATCACTCACCTGATCAGACAACGGAGAGGAGCCTCGTGGATACGGGTATGTGGTGATGCGGACGAAGTGTGGTCGGCGGCCCAATCAATCTGGGGAGCGGACCATGACTCGCAGGGTTGATGCTGACGTCCGATGGAGACGGGGCTGGTCACATCCCAACCCGGCGCTGCGGTCGGACGAACCCTACCTCTGCCGACTGCTTTCCTGGAGAGCTGTGTAAGTTTCGACTCTGATGTCGTCGAGTCTTGTCACGAGAGCCTCGATTAGAGATATAAAAACTCTCGAAACGCTCTCGAAAACTTGGCATCTTCACACACCATCGCCACCTCTCACAGCATCCTCAACCCTTCCGGTCTCTTCCAGCCCACCATGGTCTCCGCCGCCCTCCTCAGCGTCCTCATGGCCACGGTCGCCAGCGCCGCGCCCTACATCACCGAGCGCAACCTCAACAGCACCAAGTGGACGCCCAGCCACAAGCTCGCGTCGGACGAGGTAATCCTCTACGGCAACGGCCGCAGTACGTCTCTCCTCCGTCCCCCATCTTTTGAAGTTACTGCTAACCACCCCTCAAGTGGAGGTCGTCCACGAAAGCACCTGGAAAGCCCTCCTCGCGCAGCAGAACATCTCCCCCGAGACCCCCAAGCTCGACCTCTCCTGGCTCGACGACGCGGCCGACCTCACCGAGACGGCCCCGGAGCTGCACGAGCGCCAGTCCTGCGGGAACACCTTCTCCGTCGTGACGGACAAGGAGGAGCGCTTCGTCGACTGGGACGTGCAGATGGCCCCCGTGGTGATCGGGCAGGGCAGCAAGGGCATTGATGTCTCCGTCGCGTCGTCGTACTCCGTCTCCAACTCTGTTACCGCCAGCGCCGGCGTGGACGTGAGCGCTATCAAGGAGAGGCTCGGTGTTAGTCTGGGGATTGATTACTCGCGTACCTGGACTACGCAGGCCACCGTGACGGTGCGCGGGACGATTGATGATGGGTGGACCGGCACGGTCATTACCAAGCCTTGGAAGACCCGCCGCTACGGAAGGACGTTCCAGGGGTGCCCGGGTTCGTTGAAGCAGACTGGTACTTGGATCGCGGACTCACATGAGGAGGGGTCGTATGAGGGTGTGAAGTGGGTTGCTGGCGCTATTACCGTCTGCTCCAAGAAGCAGAGCAGCATTCCTCTCTCGCGCTGCAACGGTGAGGGCAACTTCAAATAAGTTGGGCTGGCAATTAGCCAAAATGCATTGGATGTGGATCCAGGCATGATTTGGCTGCTAATTATGCCTGGGGTCCTGGATGGCGGCTGATGTTTCGTTACGCACATGCTGTAGATACTTTGCTGTACAACACTTGAATACATATACCCATTGGCCGCGCAATGGGGCTTAATAGATGGAATTTGGGTACCATGGTCGGAGATTCAATCTTTTGCAGTGATTCTGGCTTCCCTTAGACGGTCGCAGAGCATCCCATAGCCACTCCTACTGGCCCCTTGGCTCTCGGAGCGGCCCCGGAGGGAGTTTCGGCAAAGTGGGGCCGTGACCGAACTCGGGGGCACCGGGCCGGCGACGAGTAGCCCGAGCAGCCGATGACCGCTGCAAGCATCATCTGCATGCAGCCTCCCCGATCCATCCGAGCATTCCACGACCAAGAGGGAAGGAAAGCTCCGGGCAGCCCCCAATCCAAGTCATGACGTCACCCAACATCATGTGTGTCGTCTTTCAGCGGGAGAAGTGACGCGACGAACACGTCCAGACGTGTCCGTGGCCCCTACATAGGAATCTCACTTGAAAGCTTTCAAACCTTCTGCCTTTGCTTTTTACTTTCCTCTTCTTTCCCCGTCGAACAAACCGTCCCCATGCACTCCACCACGCGCCACATCGCCAAACAAATCGCAACGCACCCCGAGACCAAGAACCTCGCAAAGCAGGTCCAGCGCAACATGGCCTCCGGCACGCCCTCCGAGACGGCCAAGGCCCAGGCCGCGTCCGATGCCAACGCGCCGACGTTTGAGTCGATCGGCGTCAAGAACACCGACATCGTGCAGAAGTCGGGCGTCTCGCTCTCGCAGATGCAAAAGGTGCTGGTCGGCAGCGTTCTCGATGTAAGGACGATCCCTCTCACACACAAAGTTCCGAGCTAAATCGAGTCTACCTGCAGTTATTCGAAGGAAACCCGACGCTGAAGCACCTCTCCCTCTGGTCCAAAAACGCGACGTTCCAGGACAACATCACCGTTGCGAGCGGCTTCGACAAGTACGCCGCGCAGTGGTACGGCCTGCCGGCCCTCTTCGACCCGATTCGGATCCAGTCGCACACCGTCACGTCGGCGGGCAACCCGATCGAGCTGCAGCTCAAGAACAGCTACACGGTCAAGGGCATCAAGACGGAGCAGACGATGGACAGCGTGGTGCAGATCGAGGTCGGCGACGACGGCAAGATCACCAAAGTCAATGACAAGTGGAACAATGAGCTCCCCGACGGGGCCTTCTCGCAGGTACGTGAAGCTTTCGGCGTCTCGTTCTCGAAAGCGGCGTGGACGGTCGTGGGGCTGCTGAGGCAGGTCGGCGTGGCGGTGTTTTGTCGCGTTTCCTTGTGGCGGCCCTTTTGGGTAGGCGGCGCTTGTCCATCTAGGTGAGGCGCAGCTGACGATTAGTTGCAGGCCCTTCGGAAGCTGAACGCCGTGAGCGTGCCGGCGTTCGTCAAGGTACCCAAGGACGAGGAGGAGGATGCGAAGTTGAAGGCTGAGCGCGAGAAGCAGAAGCAGTGACGGACCTACGATACTACTGTTTCCTAGAACTGTTGATTACCATGGTCAAAGCATCAATCATGAGTCGTATTGTTTAAATTCCTATCCATGCTCATAATTGGATAGATAGGGCGTCGTATCCGAATTCGCAGATGCAGACCCTTCGCTGGTAATAGACTGCGTAGGCGGCATCCCTTAATGCCACATTTGCTTCTCTCGGGACGATGACCGTCCAGAAACGCTCCACCATGGGGACCGAGTCCATCGAGAAGGTTGCTATGCCAAAACAGACCAAAAGCCCTCGCCCCGACATCCGACCTCAGTAATAACGCGACCGCCTCCACCATTGGGAATAGGTGCTGTGATCTGTGACGTGATGTTAGCCCACGATCGCCCACAGCTGTAATGCCACAAACCTCGCTGCGTGCTGATGCCCAGCTGATCCGCCACGTTAACGTAGCCTTCATGCATAGGTCTGCCGCCCTTCTTGATGTTCTTGACCATGTCCTCGTCGCCCTGCCAGACGCTGCGACAGAACGGGCACGTCACATCGGAGGCCCCATTCCGCTTCGTCACCGCCCACGTCTCGAAGCACTCTTTATGGATGTTCTGGCCGCAGGCAGCGCGGCACCACACGATGCTCTGGTTGCTCTCGGCCTCGAGCTCGCAGAAGCAGATGGGGCAGTCGTCTTCGATCGGCTTGCGGTTTTTGTCTCGAGCGGAATTGGAGGAAGAGTCGGAGGGGTTCTCGATGGGCGGGGCGTTTGCGAAGATCTCCTTCAGCTCGCTGGTCAGGAGGGCTAGTTGGTAGGTGTACTCGAACTTGGCTCGAAGGACTCGGGACATGACCTAGACGACGGTGCGTTAGGATGAGCTAGCTGGGACGGGGTGGGGGTAAGGTGCGTACGTAGAGCCAGTGCTTGCATTGATTGCCGGCGAGGAAATGCGGGCAGGTGCACGACGGGCGCTGCGCGATCGTGACCGTGTAGAGGTTGCCCGTGGATCCCGTCAATTCGACCTCCTCCTGCGGAACCTCGGCGGTGCCGCCTCGCCGGCGCTCAAGAACATAGAACCTGTGCAGGAGTCAGAATGGGTTGTCCTATCGAGAGGCAACGGATGCGAATCACCTCTGGGTGAGCGCCCGGTTGTAGACATCGTGGAAGTTCTGGGGCGCCTTCGGGCGGAATCGGCGCAGTCGCTTCTCCCCGCCAGCGTCTTTCCGCGGCTTCTTCAAGGAGGATTCTTCCTGTGGTGCATTGCCGGTGGCCGCTGGCTTTCTCTTTCGCGATGGTGTCGCCGCCGGAGACGATGTTGCTTTGCTGGTTGATGCGCCGGGGCTCTCGTCGTATCCATAGGTCGCGCGGGGCATTGAGAAGCCTGACGTGGGGGCGCTAGCAACACCCATTACGGCTGCGATTGCGCCATCCGTAGAGGGGTAATAGATGTGGCGGGGTACCCGATCGGGGGTTGATAATGAAGGCAAAGCTCGCGATTGACGGTTGAGTCGCTTAAATTGTAGAGAATATTTTTCAATGGAACATGTGCGAGGGCGAACTGTGCAAAGAAAAGATTGACTTTCGTGGCAGGAAGGAAGGTGCGCGCCGTCGCAATCGACGTTCGCTCCTTCCAGTTGCCTCTGGCACGAAACGTCATGGCCAAATGCACAGACATTGCGACGCGGAACAGACGCGAGCCACGTGACCTGCTAAAAGTAACCTCTGGGCACTTCGGCCAGTCGCTGGCATCTGTCCGCTGGCGGCGGCAAGAACTCGTCGTGGATGGATGGAATAGGTAGTTGCTTAGTACTACTTAGGAGACATTTCACCCATTAAAAGTGTGTAAACCTTGAAGATCACAATCTTTTCATCGTCATCGGGTTTCATCTTACTTGACACCCGTCGATAGAAGCCTGACATTCGATTTCCCACGGAACCTTCCACGTGTCGTCTAAGCCTAAGTCATGATAGCACATATGGCATCCGTACTTACGCGATCGACCAAAACCGCTTTTTAACATTGCAACTGGACCATGGAGGAGGGTACTGTGTCCCTTTGAGGATGTTCCTCTTGTATCAGCTCTGGTATCAGCTCATGAGCCTGGCGAGTCTAGCGGATACCGGTGTCATCAAGTCGATATTCGCATCCGATTGTGAGATTTTGGTCCGGTAAGGCATGCAGTCTTGGTGTGTCAAGATGCAACTCGGTTGATACCATGGCGTCGAGTATGAACTGTGCTCCTTCGCCATCTCATGCTTGACTCAATATTACAACGCCAATATTGACGCCAACTCCGAACTTTACCCAGCCCTTCCGCCCTTTTAAGATATGATTCATCCACTTTCGTCTTCAACATGCAGCCTTTACAGTTTATCGCTCACGAAAGGCATCTCGCCGCCCTCTTCCCCTGGGAGCCGCTCCCGTGGCTAGGAAATGCCATCTACGACGGACAGCGGCGGTAACTACCCTCAAGCCGGGGCCTGATCAAAGGCTTTGACTTCAACCTGACATCGTACGGCAGTCAACGCATCTTTTGTCGCATCCCAGCACTGGATCAGCTCGATGACCAAGTGGGGAAAGCACTGGAGTGGTTCGAGTCCTAGGCAGAGGGTTAGGTTGTCATGAAGGGGTAAAATGCTTCTCCCTAGCCGGTCAGAGATCCAGGAGTTTCCATGGAAGTTTCTGATGCGGTCTGGAATAGCTGCGCGCTTGCCGAGAGTATACCAGCTTTCTCAAGACCTAGCAAAGGGACAGCTTTCCAAGACAACCTTTGGCCTGCTTAAACGTCATGTTACCCCGGAGCCGTTAATATTCAGGCTCAAGTGATATAGTCTTCAGTTCGTCTTGTGGGTAACCCATCCATAGTCCCAGGATCCGAATTATCTCCAGTGAATGTCGCCGGCTCGCGACGTCTGCGGTCAACCTTGAACTCAAACACGTCGAGTCGCTGGTATCCTCCGACCACGTCGTGATACTGCTTTCCCTCAATGCAGTCGCCAACGTCCATGTCCGCATACAGAATGCCCTCTGACGCCTGCAAGAAATCTCTTGGTTCATGTTCCCGAGTATCATGGTCGACAGTGAAGCCTTGCAGCAATGCTCCCGTAGGGTCCAAAAACATGGTTGCGCCGCGCTGCGAGTTCGCCACCGCTTGGAGAACGATCTCCTCCAGGCTGGACCCAGAAGCCACCACCTCCATCGCGTCCTCCGCGAGCGCGCCCGCGCACAGGACGCCGAAGCACTTGGCCTCGAAGCAGTGCGCGGCAGCCCTCGTCCTGTTGGCCGCGACGTTGTCGTAGTTGGCCCCCTGCGCGACGCTGGACCCCGAGCTGTTCGCTTGAGCCGAGGACCCGGACTGGGCGGGCTTCGGAACCCGGGTCGGCCAGATGGCCGGCCACGTCCAGATGTGAATCTGCTCGCCCTGCGACATGAGCGCGTACCTCGCCAGTGGGTTCGTGTTCTCCCCGCAGATGAGGTTGCCGATCTTGCCGAACCGCGTCTCCGCGAGCCGCAGCCCGTGGCCGTCGCCGGGCGCCCAGGTCAGCTTCTCGAAGAAGGTCGGCATGAGCTTGCGGTGGTGCACGAGAACCTCCCCGTCGGCGCCGATGAACAGGTTCGAGTTGAACAGCGTCGCGCTGCTGTTCTGCAGCTTCTCGGATATGCCCACGCTGACCATGATGTTCAGCTTCTTCGCCGCGGCGCGGATGGCGGCGACCTCCTCGCCGTCGGCGTAGATCGATTCGAGGACCATGCGCTTGAAGAGGTCATGGTTCTCGGTCGGCGGGCGCAGGGCCGACCAAATTGGAAAGGCTGGGATGTACGTCTCTGGGAAGACGACCAGGTTCGCGTGGTTGCTGGCGGCCTCGTGGATGAGATCGATGGCTATTTCGGTCGTCCGCTTCGCCGAGAGGAAGACGGGCGAGACGTGGCATGCGGCCACCCTGATAGGGTCGGACATCTTGGCGGGGGGGATGGAAGACGCGGAGATCAACGTTCAATCGTCAAGGATTGTCGTCAGTTTTGTCGACTTCAGCCGACTTTTAACCTCCGAAGACGGTCTTTGACACGGTGACTGGAGTTTCGTCGGCGGATGATCCGTCCTACTCCAACTGCTAACTCTCTGCCAATGAGTGGGAATTAGACGGGCGAGTATGTTGCCGTCGGACCTTTTCCTGTCTCCGAACCTGAGACTGTATTTACTAACCAATTGAAACGTCCCTATTCTCTCTATCAAATGCCGAAATCCCTGCGAGCTCCCGCGGCCTTACACATCAGGTTCATAACACCAACCAGCCAATTAGGTCAACTCATCACCGCTTTCCCTCCTCAAAGCGGTGGTCATATCTGATGTTGTCTTTGCTGTCGCATAGCACCGTCGGAGATATTTGCAGTTGGTGAAGCTACTGACCGTCGAGCAACCTACAGCCGCCTGGCCTAACGTCGATGGCAAGATCAACAGTACAGAGGTCGCATTATCTCTCATCACAGCTGCAAAATCATTACAATCGCTACAGTTCAAGATAAATGATATAGGTTCAATGTGTTCTGAGAGGTTTTTTTGGGTCACTTGTGTATACCCATTGTGTGAGATCAACTCCCCATTCTCTTGTGAATCGTGTGGAAGTCTAAAAGGCGGCCGCCGTAGCTGTCTCGAATATACCAGTCTTTAGGAGGTCTTGACGATCTATACGCAAGTTTAATACCACACGTCGCCAAGATATACTCCTCTTACGTCTATCAGCTTATTCAGCTTACTCGCCGTCATCGCAGAATCCGGATGCATGCCATCCCGCGCATCCCGCGAAGACGAAGTCAGGCTTATAACACCGTAGTTGCTAATTTCAACATCATCCTTCTTCCTTCCTGTACGACTCTCTCGAACATCTATCGTCCGCGTCGTTTGTTACTGAATCCTCTCCAAGCCATGTCTCTTGATCAGTCGGCTGAACAACAAGTACAGGATAGCCTCCGGGGCATGCGTTTCGAATCCGAACGGCTGGAGAAGATCACGGGCGGATCGGTGAACTGGGTCTTTCTCGCCACGCTGGCTAAGCCTCTGGACGATGGAACATCGCAAGTCCTGGTGAAGCACGGCGAGAAGCGCATGGCGTCCAAGCCTGAGTTTGAACTACCACTCTTTCGATGTGTGCGTTGTCGGTAGACCTCTAAATTGCTCGTCAACGATTGAAGCTGATACAATTTCACCAGGACATTGAAGCGGAATCTCTTCGGGTACTATCCGGCGAGCCTCTCGGGGGCGCCTCGAGGATTATCGTCCGCACCCCCAAACTGCTCGGCCTCCACCGCCACGCGGATCACACCGACGAGATTCAAGAGTTCCTCCCCAACGGCATCGACATGAAGCAGTATTTCCTCAAGCACTTCTCCGGCGACCCGACGGCCGTCCAGCACACGCAGGCTCGCGAGCTGGGCAGGGGCGTGGGACGGTGGTACGCGGGCTTCATCGCGTGGAGCTCCGCGCGGGGGAGGGACGACAATCACTACGCTGTCGTCGCGCTCTGCGCGTTCGGGCAGGAGGTCAAGCAAACGGTCAACTTTGCGTGGCTCAAGGACCGTGTCGAGGAGTTCCCCAGGGTTCTCGGCGGCGTCAAGGACGTGTTGGCTGAGGTCGAGCAGATGCACGTGCGGGAGCGGAGGGATGAGGACGGGAGGTATCAGGTCATTCATGGTGACTTTTGGACTGGGAAGTAAGTGCCGCAAAAGTCTCCCCTTCTGGGGGATAGTCATGCACACGAACAACAGCTGACTCTGACAGCATCATCCTCCCGGACGCCCTCTCGACGACGGCGCCGACGTGCCCGTCTTCGTCGTCGACTGGGAGAGCTCGCAGCTCGGCCTTCCGAGCTCCGACTTTGGGCAGATGCTCGCCAAAATGTACGCTCTCTGGCTTTACAAGGGCATCGAGGCGGCGCTGGGCCTGATCAACGGCTTCGTGGAAGCGTACCGCGAGGGTGGGGGCCGCATCGACGACGACTTTGCGTTCCGCAGTCTTATTCAGTCGGGCGCCCACATCGTCTGCACCACCACGACGTTCCCCGGATGGGGCACGCGGGAGAAGGTTGAAGAGGTTGCAGGAGTTGGCAGGGACATAATCGTGCATGCGTGGAAGCGAGACCGGGCGTGGTTCGAGGAGGGTGAGCTCCGCGTGCTCTTCAAATAGGATTGTCGCAGATGAAGCTTCTGGTCGGGGGTTCATACACCATTGTTGACTTGGTTTAACCCACAGGGTAGATGCAGATTAGTGCATTATACTTAATTACATACAAAAACGAGGGACTGGCCGCACTTCAATACATCATAGACCAGATTGGAGTACCACTGCTGATTTCCCCTCACATCCATCACGGGGTAGTGACATCCTCAACTGTCGCAGACTTTGGCCTTTCGGGCAGAATCTTCTCGTTTGAATCCTCCTTTTCCGAGTCCTTCTCATCGTCCTTCTTTTCCGGGCTTTCCTTCTCAGCTTCCTTGCTCTTCGAGTTCTTCTTCTTGTGTTTCTTCTCCGAGTCCTTGTCGTGCGACTCCTTGTTTGAGTCTTTCCTGTCCAATTTCTTCTTGTCCGACTTCTTCTTAGACCCTTCGCCGCCCTCGACCTTTGCCTTGCCGTCCTGCTCATCCCCAGGTTTCTCCTCGTTCCAACCGGGTATCAGCTCATTGTCGGCCTCTCCCTCCTCCTCCGGATCCCACCCCCGCAACACCCTCCTCGCCGCTTCCCTTCCGACAACCGGCAACCTCTTCACCCCGTTCTTCCGCGCCTCATCCGGAACCAAGTCCGGGTCCAGTAGGCCGATTTGCACCAGAACGCTAGCCTGGTCCCAGTACACGTGCTCGTGGTACAGCTTTCCACCCCTCAGACCGACGATGCTGACTACCAGAACCTCGACGCGCTTGCCCGTCGCCGGCACGCCGGGGAGGATCCATGGAACCTCTTGAGTGTGCTTGAAGCGTACGTGGACTTCATCAACGACGCGATCCGCGCCAATGGTGCGGGAGATCAGGGTCAGCTTCATCGAGGGCGGGTTCTCGAAGAACTGCGAGTAGAAGCGCTCAAGCTCCTCCGCGCCGATGCCGCCCGTCAATGTCGGGATGTGGGTGACGTGAGGGCTCTTGTGCGCTGTGTAGGTTGAGAGCGTCTGGTTCAGGTTGCGAGTGAAGAATTTGCCTAGACAAGTTAGCTTAACCGATCCATGCCTTTCCCCGCGCCGCGAAAGGGATACTCACCCTGCACATTCTCCTCCAGCACGCCCTCCAAATCGACGTGGTTATTAAACGCCTTCCTCGCCGCAGCAAGACTTCGACTCCACGCCAGCTCAGCAGGAACCCGGCAGTACTCGTCCAGGTCTTGCTCCGCGAACCCCGGCTCAGCGTCGTACGCATACGTTGGGTATGCGAGCCTCAGCGTGCCGCCTGTCCCGATGCCGGACTCCACCTTCTTGCGCCTCGTGCGCCGCTTGCCTTGAATACCGACCATCTGGGACGCCGTCGTGACGCCGATCTCGTCGCCCGCGGCGAGGTGGACGAGGACCGAGATGCTGCTCGGAAAGTGGCCCTTCGGATCCGGGATGGCAGTCGGGTAGTACGCGATGAGCAGCCCGAGCTTGAACTCTGGGTTGTTGTCTAGGACGTGGTAGTGCTCGAGGCAGACGGCCGCGGCGTCGCCGTATGCTGTCCGCGGTTAGCTATCTTGTATCGGTCACATTCGCGACGTTACTTACCGACGATTCCAAAGGTCGCGCAGGGATCCATCTTCTTCTTGCTCAGCATCCGCAGCTTCCGCCGGTACTCGTCCGCGCTGGGGCCCATCGACAGGTACTCGACCTCGAAGTCCTCGTCGCGCCACTCGGCCAGTGTCGACTGGTCGAACTCGTCGCTTTCCGCGGTCACGTACAGCTTCGGTCGCGAGCGGGGGTAGTTGCTGGACAGGAAGTTCTGGTCCCTGTAGTTGCTACGGGTCATGTTGTCCGAGACGATGCGCACGTTGCGGCCTTCGGATTCCGGCACGGCGGCCTTGACTATTTTCTGGACGTCGACGTTCATTTCGAATTTTTCGTGATTTCTGAGAATATTGATTCGATGCTTTAGACTGCACGAAGTATAATGGGTGGGAGTCCCATTGTCGTGATTATATGAGACGAGGATCTTGGTTCACCTGATGATGACGTCACAATTTGGCTCAGTCTATATCCAAGTTATTCCACACAGACCCAACCCAACCCCTCCATCCTTCGCACGAGCTTCGTGGGGTCACAGTGCCGATGACATACGTATGAGCACTATACGAAGTTTAGACATTTTGTTGCAATTCGTCTTCATATTTCTTGAATGGTCGCCGTCGTGAAGTGCTCACTCAACGGAGCCGGGCATCGCGAGCCGATGCTGTCAGTTGAGGGGTCTTACCGCACCCAGTCTTTGGGGTTAATTCAATCAGGCCTTTTCTGTCAATGAAAAGTTTTTCATATGTGTTATCTTTCGTTGAACACTCAGCCGATTATAAGATATCGATGAGTTGTGCCGCCCGGACAACCTTGACCACGGCCACTTGCGAGTCGAGTTTGAAGCCCTAGCAATAAAATGCATGAGACCCGCGACCGCATGCTGGAGGCCCGGCGCGCGAGGTCCCGGGTCCAACATCCCGCGTGCCTACGTGACGATTG
>WIGN01000116.1:54667-109455 GCA_014235955.1 Colletotrichum sojae | reverse complement strand
ATATAGACGGAGGAAGTACCGGGAATCTAGAGTATTTGGTTGGTCAAAAAAAGGCTTGGCCGACTCCTGAGTGGCTGTTACCCCTCATGGGGATGTACTGTAGCCATCTCGCAGTCGATGGGATATGTCCGTCCGTCAGTCGCCTGAAGCTACAGAGCAACTTCTTCAAGCAGGCGCAGACCCCAACCATCGAAATGGTAATGGAGCTCTTCCATTACACTATGCTGCCAAATGGCTAGTAGCGGACTGCTGCCACCTTCCATTGTTGAAGGGAGCAAACCCCAACCTTCCTGATAAAGATGGGCTCAGCCCTCTCCATCTGGTCTCGAACCCAGCCATTAGCTTGCAGACAAATGGGGGTGAAATTCAAGAACTTAAAGAGCTGTTAGAAGAGGAGTTAGGGTACTTCTCCGGCAGACCACGGCCTCGCACAGGGAAATGGGATGGGGGGAGGACCTTGAGCCACCTACTGGAGCACGGCGCAAAGCCCAACTTCAGAGGCCCGGACGGACAAACTTCATTGACGTAGTGCGCGAGAAAGAATCCTGAATGTTCAGAAATAATCACTGAAAAGCTCATTTACGGCGGAGCAGACGTTGACGCACAGGATAACAGTGGGTGCACGGCGCTACACTGGGCTTTGGGAACAGGTAACATGATTTTGGCGCATAAATTACGCCAAGCTGGCGCGAATCCGCTTCTGAGGAATAAGAAGGGTCAAAGTGCGGAGGATATGGGGCCTTTAGAGTAATGTGTAATCACTGTGTTGAGATCATTGGTTCAAAAGAGTAAACAAGACTTCCCATGACCGATTGTGCATCTCTTCATTCTTTTTTATCGTCCTCAATTTCCGAGTTTTGGTTTAGTTGATGTTTCCTCTGACAACAGCTGTATAATCCAAGACCACTACGGACACGCGTTGTGGCTCAAGGACAAACACAGCTTCAGAAAATAAACTAGTTCATGTCGGCGAACACGTAAGAGTTACTAGACTTCCCGGAGGTCTTCTTACATCACCCTCTACATCAATTACCTATCAGCCCTGGTCGGTACCACCAAGCTCAATCAACTCACGATTGTGAGAAAGTCAACTGACAATTATGAGAGGATGAGATACAATCCATATCACGCTTCGTCAGTGACCAATGACACACTTCTGACAGACCATCGAACGTCAAGCCCGTCTTCGTTTTGGTTGTCGGTTACTGCCATGTTAAGTGTCTCGAAGACTCAATCATCATGGAACAGAAAAAAGCCCGGATCCTGTTGTCGTAGCCGAGGTCTCATAAGTCTGTGTAAAGGCCTACTGAACGAAAGCCGCGGCCGGTGAAGTGGGCTAGATGTCTGAATATGTAGCGGCGTTCGTCGCCTATAGACATCAAAACTAGGACGTTCAAAACTGCCTATACACACGGGGAAGTTGGGTTTGAAGGACTGGGAGAGTGGTGAAGTCATAGTCAAGGAAAGAGTGTACTTAAAATGGCGTGATATTCTCTGCCGAAAGTGGCTGTCCCGAAGTTTCGATGCAATGGTGAGGGGCTGGTTCGTATTCGAGGAAGGAATATTGATGTTTGTATGTGTTTGGTGCCCTTTCAAATGTGCCAACACTACACAAGGTCGATGGAACTGCCACACATACCTGGGTTATAACCCCATTTTAATCGTCCTCTCACTGGTTAAGACGCCTTAGAAAGTCATGAAATCAAAAAGAGACTGCTCCTCAACAGCAAAATTAGAGTTGGATCAGCTCCATGAGTGCAGTTACCAAGAGTATGGTATACCATGTGAAGGTCAGCGTGTCCACTAAGGACTTGCCTCGTCATTATGTTGGTCCATATAAATTGGATCAAGGGTTGCAATGCAAGACGTTTCGTTACCTTTTTAGAATATTGGACTAGCATGAGGAAGAAGGTCAATACGCTGTTCACTAGGCTAAAAACAACGACTTTCCTCGTTGCTGATTTTGAAGTGAGGAGTTCGACAACGAATCAATCAAAGTCAGGCACTTGCTTCAGAGTCAAATAATAGCTTGAATGGTTTGGCAGAATGTTTCAGAAAATGATTCAATTCCTCGTTTTGAAGCTGGGATACCTCATCATGTCACACCTTCTACCTTCACGTGCTAGTTGAGGTATACTTGTGTTTGGGGACCACCAGCGATGGCAACACATGCCAGATTACCTACAGCCACATTAACTGCTGGAACAACCTCTTTCACTGCTGGTAATAAACTTGAAAAAAAGTGCTTATCTGCATCATGTCGCTGGATCGCAAGTGATTTTGGCTTGGCAACGATCGACTTTCCCAAGACAAGAGGCGTTGCGAAGGTCTATCGCAGCCACAGACGATGTTGGTTGAACCTTTTCTTGGCGGTGGATAGTACTCAAAAGTGGTCGCCGACTTGGATCTCAGCCGCAAACGCTGTTGCTCAAACACTTGCTTGGCAGCAGTTGATGAAGCTATTCATGAATGGTCGCCGATGTAGATCTCTCATCGGCGCCTGACGCACGCAGCTCAGTTCTTGATACAAGAAAGCGTTGCATCTTTATCCAACTCGGCAGGTCTCCGCCGACCCGGTACGTCATCCCATTATTCCCACGGCATTGGGCTCCGAAAATCACCTTCGTTCTCGTTAACAAGCCTCAGCCGAAAGCCTCAGACAGCCTCGGGCACTAAAGGATCCCGTTGACGGGCAAGGTCTGGGCGGAAATAGCGGACGAATCCGTACAGCTCAGGGACGCCAAGACGAAATTGACGGTCAATCATGCTAGAAATGACTGAATTGAGAAGCTTGGCGTTTCTGTGAAGTGCCGAGTTGCTTGATGGGCTCACAGGTTCGGTTGACAGTTGGGAAACATTTCGCCACCGCCCGGCACAGTCCCGTCCCAAACAGCTTCTTCTTTCTTCTGGCGCTCTGGAAGTAGGCACCTGGTAATTGGTCTAATGATGAGACGAGACCTTGACAAATTGGCTGCTTGGCATTCGCCCTCCAGGACTACTGCCTGACTGGTCCTGCCAGTGCTGGTGTGAGTTTTCTACCCCGCGACACACGCCATCATGCCGAACTACTCGGCTTCGGACAGAACGTGTCGTTTCATCTTCCGTGTTCGTACCTGTCGGCTGGGTCTTCTCTCCCTTCTCGACGGCGGGAAGGCCGTGACGGCTACTCGACTCATGAGGCCAGGCGGTCAAACATCCGCACACAAACACCCAGACCGGATTGCATTGCATCATCCCCAGATTGCGGCCTTCGATGGTGACGGCAAAAGCCCGTTTCTCGCTCAGTCATGGCAATCGACGCCCTATTCGCGTTGCCCCGCGATATTCTTAGCCACATACTTCGGAAGCAGAAGAACTACCGCGAGAAAAGGTGTAAGCTTGCTGCGATTGCCGCTAGCAAAATACGGTCCCCTAACCCATCGATATCGTTTCTCTCCAAAGCTACTGGTCGTCCATCTTGGGACGACCCTCCGATCTTCGTCAAGGTGGGTTGGCTGTGCAGGCGAAAATCCAATCAGACTAGCTCCCACCCACTGTCGAACAAGCCAACTTGAACCTCACCCACGGCCTCCGATGCAGTGAGCAAGCTTACTCCCCTGGCGACAGCCCTGCTGGTGAGAGCAAGAGAGAAGAGGGTTGGCTGAGGGGTAACTGGATTGGACGCATTGACTTCCGCTCCTGAAGCTCCCGGCGGGAGTTAAGTTAAGCTTTTGGAGCTGATGTGCATCAGGTCCGGGATGTGGGCTTGTTTAAAGCGTATCAGCAATTCTCCAAAGAAGAAACGGGAGACGATTCGCTTCTTTGCTCCTCTGAGGCGCGATCGACCACCTTTGTTTCGCAAAGCTTCCAGCGTAGTCCCCTGCTCTCCGTGGAAGTTTAACAACTCGCCGGCGGCAGTCTATTGGGTCCGTCAACCCGCCTCCCGGCGGCACGGGGTCCTTTGGAGTCTTCCCGTTAGGAGCGTTCCAGCCCGTCGTAACAGTCGCCCTGGCGCGGCAAACTCAGATGGCTAGCGCGCCCATCGACTTCCTCCCTGCGTATATCATGCCGCGCTTTATACTTTGGGAGGACAAACATTGCTTGCCGCACCAGTCTCCTTTCTGCGGTTGCTTCCCCTTCACGCTAAGGTCGGGTGTAAGTGGGTTTATTCTCCGATACACTCGCCTGGCCAAGAGCCAATCTTAACCCTGTCGACTACTTGGCAGAGGCAGGAGATCTTCAGGGCCACCAGGTACAAGTCAGGAACGGAGCGCTCCTTAGATTCAGGAACGGCGCTCAGATGCCGACGCAGGCAAGCTTACCCAGTACAGCTTTCCGGGAGCCGAGCCTTAGCTCCTTTTTCAAAAGAAGCTTGACTGCCGATATCACTCCCCTACCCATGGCCTTGAATCAAATAAGCTTCGTGATCTTCGTTAGAAGCGGTAGCATTTGCCGATGAGAAAAGTGATCAGTCAACCAATCCGTCGAACTAGTCAGTGCGTGGTCAGCACCACCAACGTTTCAAAACCTCCAAGGTGAACCTGTTGTGACGACAAAACAACGCTAGCCAGACGTGAGGCAGAGAGTCAGAATCCCGACACGGCAACTTCTCTAAATAGGTATCGAACACCTCCTTCTACCCAATCTTTGAATTTCAACGATCAGCGAACGGTTCACGAGTTTGACAAGTGACAACTGACAACTTCGTCGTTCACCACCAACCCTTCTGGTTCCTCGCCATGACAAGCGAGCAATGAGCGAAGACGAACTCATCAGCGCCGCGCCGCCCCCGCCGGGGGTGGTATCCAACTTCGAAAACCCCACCGACTCCCTCGTGCCGCAGGTTCTCGTCGTCGCCATCCTTCTCAACGCCCTCGCCATTGTCTTCTGCGGCATTCGCCTCTACACGGTCCGCGTCGTGATCCACCGCCACCAGCTCGACGACGACCTCATCTTCGTCGGCCTCGTCTTCGCGACGGCCTACTCGATCATCCAGATCTACGAGACGCGCAACGGCGCGGGACATCACATCTGGGATGTCTCCAAAGCCGACGCCATCGCCTTCCACAAACTCAGCATGACGGACCTCGCCGCGTACAGCCTCTCGATATTGTTCACAAAGGCCTCGATCCTCGTCTTCTACCTGCGGTTTCCGCTCAGGAAGACCGTTCGCATGGTTGTGTACGCCGTCATGTTCGCGACGGTGGCCTACTCGGCCGCCGGCGCGCTTGGCTGGGTCTACCTCTGCACACCGATGGCCAAGATCTGGGAGCCAGATGTTCCGGGAACATGCGTCGACCGCGCGATGTGGTGGTTGATGCTCTCCGTCAGCAACGTCGCAACCGACTTAGCCATCCTACTACTTCCGATATGGATACTGTCACCGCTTTCTTTGCGGCTCGTCAAGAAGATCGAGATGACGATATTCTTGATGGCTGGCGGATTGTAAGTCCGATGCCAAACCCAAACACCGCGGCTATTCAAAACCGTGGTGGTGTCCCCCCCCCATCGTGAAGTCATACTGACGGGTGATGAACCTTACAGTGTACTCGGGCCAAGTATCGTCCGAATGGTAATGATCCCGATAGGCTTCAACAACTCTGACTTTACCTGGACCGCATCAATCAGCATCATATGGTGGTATGTACCCCCACACATCGACGCCCTTCACCACACGCCCTAGGTTATTGAAACTAACGTCCCGTTATAGTGTGGTCGAAGCCAATGTTGGCATTATATGCACGTGTCTACCCTTCCTCAAGGCGTTCGTGAAGCACGTTGCGCCAAGCTTTTCCAAGAACCTCGCCATCAATGACGAGCCCAACTCACCGACTGTGTTCGACAGGGCCGCGGCGCTGGCGAGCTTGCCGGCGCCCAAGTCGGCCCGGCGCAAGAGCATGGGGCGCCCAGTCGTGCGTGAGGCGCCTAACGGTCCTGAGAAGCAGGATTGGCCGCTCAAGAACGACGAGCCGTTTGATTACGTCGAAGAACTGGATCGCATGTCAATGGACAAAAAGTCTCCGTACGTTGTCAACAAGCCTGTTGACGCGGCGGAGATGGTGTAATAGGTACGATAGAAGATGGAGCCCGGTCTGTTATAATACCCACGACGTTGATGACTGATGAAGTCGATGCCTGTATAACAAGATATCCACAATACAAGCACAGCGCAGTGCCAATTTAACTGAGGTAGCAATCACTCAGATGCATCCTCGTGAGGTGGTGAACCGCCTTGTTACGTTGGCTGGAGAAGAGGAGGTACGCTGTTTGGAAGCTCTGCTTCAGTCAGGGAGAGACACTCTGCCTAAGAGCCACCCACACGTCTCTGACATGTTTGAGAGCTTCCTTGGTCCAAAGTCAAAGTAAAGTAATTAGTAACGTCTCCGGAGGGGCGGGTGTCCGCTACGTCCGCTTTTCGTCCGGCTCGGCCGTCCCCAATCGCGGCGCCGTGCAACCGGGTCCACGGCACAACAAGGGCGGCGCTAAGTCTCGTCCTAACCTCCTCGAGTCTCTCGCACGCCGTTGGATACTCGGTGATATCGGTCGAAACGACGAATGACCGCCATTCGCCGGTGAATCACACGGCCTCAAACTCTGGAAACGCCGGTCCATCAGACGGGCATAAGCGGGTAAGTGGGTGATGGCGCGGACCTGAGAGCCCAGTTTTCAAGCTTGATTGATTGGAAATTGAAATCAAAAGGGCATTCAAGCTCATTCAGAATCCCACCGGCGTCATTCTCAAGATCCTTTAGCTCCATAAGGCCAGCCAATCTCGGCGGGAGGATTACGATGTTGAGCGGTGGAGGTTCTCACGGCCCTCGAGCGTGCTGCCGGTGTGGGTCCTCGGCGCCGAAGTTTTCATCACGACCGGGGGTATGTACTCTTCGCGCAAGATTGTGTGGTGAGGTACACTCGGCCTCGGCGCTTATCAGGGCGCCGTCCGCCGAAGAGATCCACTTCTCGGCACTTTCTGCCCCTTTACCAACACCACGACAATGGACCAAAGGCCCGCGCAAACTCGCTGCGCGAGCCAAATCTCACGCAATCGCGCGGTCCAGAGCCGCAGATCCATTCGTTGCCTGGCCCCGTCGGTCCCATCGGAAACCGAGTTTGCCTGTCGTTGTTTGCTGTAAGATGGATCAGGAGAGGGTCTCGGACGGGAGCCCACACTAATGGAGATCACGGTGCCGGCAACGTGGGCCGCTGACGCCTTAGATCTTTTTTTTTCTCTTCTGTTTTTTTCTTCGCTCCTTCCAACTTCTATAGATCTAGAGTACTTAATTATCAATTATCGAATCGTTCCTTCCTTTGCATGGGTTCTGTTTCTGGCATCATTCACTCACTCTTCATCAGCCAATATTCACCACCCCTGAGCAAGACATCGATTATCATACGATTCGTCTTTTTTCCAGACCGACACTCGCCAAAACAGCAAGACAAAGAACGAACACCAACATGTCGAAGCGAGAGAACTTGGCGTCCCCGGCGGACTCCCAGGTGACCGTTACGGACCCGCAGCAGCCATTCCCGTCCGAGTCGGATCCCAAGACGGACTACTCTTCAGACCACCCTTCGACGATCCAGCAGCCCGGCGACCCGGAGAAGGCCGGCGGCGCAAAGCCGTCGTTCCCTGGAAGCGATGCGCCTGACGGCGGCGTCCAGGCTTGGCTGGTTGTTCTTGGCGCGTGGTGCACTTCGTTCTGCAGTTTCGGATGGGTGAACAGTACGTTGCACTCGTCGTAACCTTGCTTGAGCCGCATGCTAACTGTCCTACCACAGGTGTCGGAGCATTCCAGGAGTACTACCAGAACGAGCTCTTGACCAACTACTCCGCGAGTACCATCTCATGGATCCCATCGCTTCAGATCTTCTTCATGATGGGCATGGTAAGCCTTACCTGCCTCACAACTACTTGGACTCGCAGATACTAACGCGTTCTCAGGGCCCCATCATCGGCAAGCTCTACGACAGCTACGGCCCCCGCTGGCTCATCTTCATCGGCTCCATCCTCCACGTCTTCGGCCTGATGATGACCTCCCTCGCGACGCAGTACTACCAGATCCTCCTCGCCCAGGGCATCTGCTCCGCCATCGGCGTCAGCGCCATTATGCAGCCCGCGCTGAATTGCATCCACGGCTGGTTCAACGTCAAGCGCGGCGCCGCCTTCGGCCTGCTCTCTACGGGCTCCAGCATCGGCGGCATCGTCTTCCCCATCATGGTCACCCGCCTGATCAAGAGCGTCGGCTACGCCTGGGCCATGCGCACCTGCGCCTTCATGATCCTCGGCCTCTTGGTTGTTGCGAACTTGACTGTTAGGGCGTACCACCCGCCCCGCCCGCAGAAGCTCACGCGCGAGCAGCTGCTCCGCCCCTTCAAGGAGACCGAGTTCATGCTCGTCGTTGTTGGCTTCTTCCTGTTTACGTATGGTATCTTCGTGCCCATCAACTACATCCAGGTGCAGGCGCTCCAGGCTGGCATGAGCCCGGACCTCGCGCAGTACCTCGTGGCGATCCTCAACGCCGGCAGCTTGTTCGGGCGCATCTTCTCGGGAATCATGGGCGACCGCATCGGCAAGTACAACATATTCATCGTCGTCTGCTACCTGACCGCCGTCTGGATCCTCGCGCTCTGGATCCCTGCGTCTTCCGATGGTGCGCTCGTCGCTTTTGCGGTGCTTTTCGGCTTCTGCTCCGGCGCGTACGTGTCGCTGATCGCCCCGCTCGTGGCCGCCATCTCTCCGTTCAACGAGATTGGTTTCCGCACCGGCATCACGTTCCTGACCAACTCGATCGGTGGACTCACCACCAACCCCATCAACGGCGCCATCCTCGCTGGCCCGAGCGGGTGGGTCGGCATCAAGGTGTTTGCCGGCGTTTTCTGTGTTGCTGGTACTACGTTCATCCTGATGGCGCGCGTCCATCGGACTGGCTGGAAGGTGTTTGTTGCATTCTAAGCGTGGACGTGACTATAGAGGAATGCATAGAGCGTGCTTTTCATCACATTATCGACGGCGTTTCGATGGCATCGGATACCAACATCATAGACATCTCCCATCATGTACTTTCATACCCTTACCTAATTCCACGATGGGCTGGAAATAGTAGATCTCCAATCAATAGCTTTTTTTTGACTGAATCTGAATGTTCATAAACATTATCCAGAGTCAAAATCTGTGTGTGAGCCTTCAGTTGAATGACCGAGTCTCGGAGTGTGAGTATATGACTTGTGTATTGAAGTATCCAGTGTGATATCTCCCCAGTCTGTGAACGAGCGGGAACGTCATAAGAGAGGGCGTCGGAACTTGTCGGTAAGAGCTCGTTTGACGATCTCCGATGACACGAACTTCTTGACTGTCCGCAGCACGGTCGCACCGACCGCTAGGTGTGTGCCGGAAAGACCACGAGCCCTGTTGTGAACTAGGTTATCAGGCAAGCCTTTTTCTATCCTTCTCATCCACCGTCAGCTTCGTCGAGATGGGATGCATCTCAGTGTCTTCCGGGGCGGAGTAATCTTTCGGCTCGTGCCAAGCTTTCTTCCTTATCGGCACTTGGTGTATCACCGGGAAGAAGTTGGCGACAACCGTGTAGACCAACGCCGCAGAGAAGAACCCGATGAAGAAGGAGAAGTAGTATGACCTGGTTGTTTCTTTCGAAGCGGGTATCCCGATCGCGCTCGCGAAGCCGTAGGCACAGGCGCCGGTTCCGGCGACGTAAGCGACGACGGCACGCAGGTTTACTCCGTGCCAGTAGTAGTATGAGCCCTCGTTCGACGCGGTGAAGAGGTCTTCGATGTCGATATGACCCCTGTCCAGTAGGTAGTAGTGGCTGCATATGACGCCGATGAAGGCCGATAGGAAGATACTGGTCTTTGCGTCAGCCTGTGCATACAAATTTCTTCTCGACGTCGGGTATGTGTGCTACTAACGGAAAGTTCTCGAGGAAGGAAACGAAGACACCTGCTGATTTCAACAGCCTCCACGGGCAGATGGCCATGCAGAGCAGACCACAGATCAGAGTGCCTCGCTGGTAGTTGACGTACTTCGGGAAGAGCCCGGCGAGATCGTAGCCAGCACTGTGCATCAAGATGTCAGCTTTCGCTTTTGTATGAGCAGAGACAGGAACTCCTTGCACTTACGGAAGGGCGTTCTGCAGGACAACGCTGATGAGAGTCGAGTATGTGAAGGCTGCCCCAAGAAAGAAGCATGCTACGCGTGTGCCTGGGGTATAATTCTCCGACAGTATCTGATCCAAGAGCAGAACAGGATTCCACCGAGGCTTTTCTGGCATTAGTGAGACCCCGTCTAGGGCACATGTATTCAAGCTGCTCACCTCGCCGAAAATAGAAGCTCCCGCAGAGGCGACAAAGCCGCCTATCAACGGGACAAGCGAGTGTGCCAACATCCCCCCGACCAATTGCGGAATGATGGAATCGCTGGGGGTTCTAGAAAAACGCTGCCAGTCGGCGGCGTTCATCATGAAGGTTGCTTGGTTGGAGATATTCAGAAAGAAGAATCTGACAATGAGCCAGCGCCGCTCAGACCCGCGGATGTCGCTCGACGCGTCCCACATGTGGCCGATGCCGCCCGCGAGGGTGACAAGCCAGCCCACCATGGCAAGTGCCGAGGCAAAGAAGACGACGACTTTGGTGAAGATGGCCCACTTCAGCTTGGGGACCGGTATGCAGTTAGTCGCGAGCATCAGGATCCTGACGTTTGTGGCTCGTTAGTTGAACTAACCATGTCAAAAGCAAGCCGAGTGTTGATCCCGTTGGTGTTGGGAGTGCAGAAGCCAGGAAAAGAAGGGTGAACAATGATAAACCCTGTGCCCAGTGAGTAGCCATCATGACCATCACTCTGACATTCGGTCTTTGCCGGTGTCTGGTGGTATTTCACTGCCTATGTGGTATTGTGAGATACCGTACGTACCAAAATACCATAATTCCGATGAACTGGCCAGTGGTTATGCCTTCTTGCGGCTGGATCTTTGGTGGAAGATTCGCGATGCCTGGGGAGACGGCGTGTAGCATGACACTAGTATTAATAGTCAGCCGTTCCAATACTACCGCCACCACCAGTTAGGAGAACTCACTAAACGCAAAAGCCTCCCTGGACGACCCCAATTCCCATGAAGATGATGGTCATGGCCGTGCGGTTAAGGACAGGCCACCATGCGCCGTAGACGCCCCAGCTGGTGCGAAGCAGCGCCGGCATCGGAATGTGGTACACGGCACCCGGGCGGCCGTTGGCAATGATGAAGACCTCACCGACGACTCGGCCGCCGAATAAGGCAAGTATCGACTCCCATGCGGTTAGGCCCTCGGCGACGCCGGCGGCAACGCTCTGCCAGCTGGTCACGGAGGACGAGGCGGATAGCCAGAACGTGAGCCAGACTATCCACCCCCAGGTGCGGTGGATTCGAGGCAGGGGCCGCAGGTCGTTGTTGACGAGAAATGAGACTGGCGGCGAGCCTTCCGATTGCTTCACCTCGAGGCAAGCCGCAAAAGACTTTGGAGCACATGCACCCATAGCTGGCTGATTTGGAGCTGGCTAATTCGGAGCGGGATACAGGCGTCTCTGGTATCACTTCGTTCGCCTGTTGACAGACGGACTTGTGTGTTCTGTGTGCGATGAAAAGCCCTCATGAAAACTTTGGCAGACGTGCATTAATAGTCATGGACGCATCGCTATAGACATACGGTAACGTGGATAATTGAATACACATAGACTTTGCTCCCTTTTTCCATCCGGAAAGAGCATATTGCCTCCCGTTCTGCTGCGGGACTTGCTTTGGATTTAAGCCGGGAAAGCACATATAGCGATGAACGTTGCGCGATTGCTATCGCTCTCGTACGCGTTGGATGGATACTCCCCCGGCAGATCCTGCGGGATCTACAACGTAGGTTCAGCCACCGCGGGGAACCTCTCTCCACCTCCCTCATTGATTTACCCGTCGAAGTGCGCAAGTTACCGATGTTGAGAAAGTTATTTCAGATCGTTACTACCCTAACAGATTGTACCATATTGCGTAATGACAGCGTCATTGTGATGATTTCAAGAAGCAAAAGATGTGAAGCGTTGTGATATGATCACAGATTATGGTACACCGGGAAGTCAAAAGAACTATCCCGTGGTGACTAGGTATGTTGCTGATCCATGGAAAACCCCGTGAATCGACCTGGTTCTAAATACACTCCCAGCTGTCTGCCTTCGTAGGATCGCCCTCGCCCTTGAACACATTCCGAGTCGGGTACTTGCAATGCCTCCTCTGCAAGTCAACCTCGCCAGATGCAGTCAGCCGGCTTCCCAAGATATACTCAGGCGCAACCCCCTCCTCAACCCACCTCACGATAGCAGCTAACACATTGGCGTCGGGATCGTACGACGAAAACGTCTCCGGGTTGCCGCCGATCATGTTCGCGCCCGTACCACCGCGGCAGTGAGCCATGCCGGATATCCTGAAGTACCGATAGAAACCGTCCAACTCCGCCGGCGACAGGCCCATGGTCTGCGACACGTGCTCGTAGTACCGCTCCGAGTTGTGGCTGCTGATCGCGTTGTCCTCCAGACCGTGGTAATGCAGGACCTTGACCCCGCGGTCCCTGGCGCCGGAGAGGTCGCCGTCCCACGTCGCGACGTTCCACGGGTTCTGCTGCATCGCCGCATCGTAGTCGTCCAGATCCAGCGTCGCGGGGTCCCAGTACGTATTGTTGTAGACGACGTACCGCCACCAGTCCGAGGGATACTGGTGAGCCTGGCCGTTGAGCAGTCGATCCGTGGAGTTGGCTCCCGGTTGGAGGCCGGGGTAGATGATCTTGTCATTCCGGCCGCGGACGGGGGAGAAGATGGCGGAAACTGTGGCAGCTTGCTCGGCGCTGATGCAAGTACCAGATTGTCCCTCGGAGCAGATCAGTCCCTCAGGCTTGTGTTGGCACTGGCTAGGGTCTTCGAGAATACCGTCCTCAAGACCGTCCAGGGCATCACACTGCTTCATGATATCGGTATACACCAACTCCCACTGGGCGGGCGAGAGAAACCTCGTAGTCTCGTTCGTGCCCGTCTTGATGAACAGCTGCCCGGTCCAGTACATCAACGAGATGAAGTCAAAAGCCGGCGCGCCAGCGACGATCCCGTCGTAGTCTTCGGGGAAACTCTGCGCCTCCTTGAAGCCCTGGCGGCCGCCCGTCGAGCAGCCCAGGTAATACGACTTAGTATGCTTCCTGCCGTAAAACTGCTCGGCGATGGCCTTTCCCAGCTCGGCCTCGAGGTGCACGGCGCGGTACACGTAGTCCTCGATAGTGCCGGGGCTATGAAGGAACGGGGCGCCCGACGTGCCATCGTGGCCGTTGTTGGAGCCGATGGTCGCGAATTGCTGCGTCGCACCGTAGTTGAGGTCCCCGTATTTGATGCAACCGTTCATGCCACCGTTGCCCGTCCCCAGGAAGCGGCCGCTCCACTCCAGGGGCAGCCAAGCCTCGTAGGATATGTTGCTCTGAGGCCCCGTGGTCGTGAGGAAGACGACGCGGCAGATGTCGACATCAGAGACTTGGGAGGGGATGGCGCAGGAGGGGTGGTTGTCCGGCAGTGAGATTGTCGTTCCCGCCGGGACGAAGGTTGTCCCGTGGATGGCGGTGTCGGGGAGGCTCAGGCGGCTTGCCAAGGACGCGCAGTCCTCGGCAGTCGAGCCGCGGACGGAGCCGGCGGCGGACAGGAGCTGAAGAGCCAAGGGACGAGTCGCTTTCATGGCGAGCAGGAATGCTTCGAAGAAGGGCGTGGTGAGGTCCATGGTGACTTGCTGGTTGGTTGAGCAGTATTTATCTCGACCTGGTTCGACTCGTCCTCACCGCTGCAACGCCTGGAACGGCAACAACCCCGATTTACCGTGCTCTGCTACCGTGGTTTATCGTCAATGATAATATCTGCGGCTTGGCCCTTGGGATATATTAGCCCCGCAGGCAGATCAAGAGCGCTGGTTGGTCCTGGGCCCGCGGAAAAGGCTCTCGAATGCCCAGTTCTTCGCGCAAAGACTTGCCCTGGTGAACTCCTGGGGGAAACAATGCAACGCCCCGCCGATCACCTGCCTAACGCAGAATAAGGGACCTCGGGGAAAGCGTGCGGGGGCCGTTGCTTCTTCAGAGGGGCTTGCTGCGAGGGTATTCGGATTCTCCTCAATAATGTGGGTGACGAGTCAGGATGAGCGGCATTTGCGACTTGACGGCTGTACCAAGGCCCATGGATTGGCAAGTGAGGAGGTTGGCGGAGCCCAACTCCCATGTCGTGACTGTCAGCATGAGAAACAGTGGAGATTTCGGGTTCATGAGAAACTGACGGCTCGGTAAGATGTCTCGTTGCAGACGGACTGCTCCGCAACGTGACTGCGTCGACCCATGTATGCGAGGTGGGTTACTAACCGACATGGAAATAAGAGCCGGGAAAGCTTTTCCGTCCAGGAAGTCTTCGATCCCGTGTCATGATGATTCTGCAGACTTTGGATCTGGCATCGAACGCCATGTTGTCTAATTCTGGAGCGAGAGCTAGTTCAGTCTTCCGTGGCCTCAACTAGGAAGAGTATCATGCTTTGAATGACATCATACTTGCAGCGGACTCAAGGGGAAAGGTCATTTCTCATTTCCCTGTTGTGTTGGACTGTTTGTCTTACTCAAGTCAACTACCTCGATCTTTCCAGAAAGGCGTGTAAGCTCTCAATATACAACAACTCACAACGGCCTGGAGTGTCGCAACTCCGGTCTCTTGATGCCCAGGCCACAGCCGCGCGCCAACCAGCCAGGCACGGCGTGAGTAGCCGCCGCACACGTGACGAACTTGCCTGGGCTTGTACCACTTCCAACGTCAACTTTGCTTCTTGTTCACCGCCGCGGAGTTCCGACATGAAATCGAGACGTTCTCAGCATCTCACAGGTCGTTTTCCAGGCCTTCTTCGCACATTAAAAGGCCCTCCAACGTCCCCATGCGCAAGACCACGAGCTCTGCTCGCGACCGGACCACAGTATGAGTTCGTTGACGGGGCGGAGGACCTCGCTTCTTACTGCCAAGGCGGCTATCATCCCATTGCAATCAACGATATTCTGTATGAGCGATATCGCGTGGACCACAAACTCGGATACGGCGGACATTCAACTACATGGCTCGCTCGCGACCGAATCGAGCCCAGGTACGTCGCCGTGAAGGTAGGCACCGCCGACTCATCAGGTCAGAAAGAGGCGGGCGTCTTGAGCGAACTTGAGAGCCGCAATTCGGACGCCAAACCATCACTAGCACTGGTCCTCGATCATTTCGAAATTTCAGGGCCGAACGGGACGCACCCCTGCCTCGTCACACTGCCTGCACGATGCAGTCTCGCCCGAGCAAAGGAAATGTCGAGATCTGGTCTCTTTCAGCTTGACGTGGCTCGTTTTCTCACTCGTCAGCTCGTCGTGCCTGTCGCACACGTCCATCAGCAAGGCTACGTCCACGGTGGTCAGTTTCTGCCCCAGCTTCGCTTCTCGCTTCTCAGGAGGCAACACTGACCTCTTCTGCCGACTTGCATCTCGGAAACGTCCTTCTGCGACTGCCGTCAGGTTTTAATCAGCTCTCAGAGACGCAAATTTACGAATAGTTCGGGTCCCCGACTTGTGAACCGGTGCGCTCGCTGGACGGAATCCCACCACCCCCAGGTGTGCCCTCCCACGTGGTCCTCCCGGCTTGGCTCGGAACCAAGAGCGAAGAAATCAAAATTTCCGAGGCCCAGATCATTCTCTCCGACTTTGGTGTGTCCTTTGATCCGTCCAAGGAGTCTCGATTCGAATCCTACGCGCCCCTCGAAATCCGCCCTCCCGAGGCCCGCTTTGAGCCGTTACAACCTCTTTCCTTCGCCTCCGACATCTGGAGCCTCGGGTGTACGATCTGGGCCATTCTCGGGCAGCGCTCGTTCCTTGACAGCTTTCTCTTCTCCGAAGACGATGCGACTAGCGATCAGGTGGACGCTCTTGGGCCGCTACCCCCGGAGTGGTGGGACAAGTGGACGGCGAGGACCGCCAGGCTCGAGACCAACGGAGTTCCGAGAGAGGGCCGCTCGCCTGGACGTGGGATCAGAGATTCGAGGACAGCATACAGGAGCCGCGCCGGGAGAAGAACATGCCGACCATCTGTGAGGCGGAGAAGGCTGACTTCTTTGCCATGATCAGGTCGATGCTTGCCTTCAGGCTCGAAGAGCGGCCGACTGCAAAACAGGTGGTGGAATCACACTGGATGAGAAAATGGGCTGCGCCGGCTGACCGACCGCTTGCGTGGCAGTCGAGATTGTGCTGTTGAATTGCAGCGATCAGTCAGGGAAGCTTTGAGGCAGAGACTCGCTCGGCATACCTCGGTATTGTGGTCTTCAATCGGTACCCGTAATCCGTTCCGCGTCACAGTGGTCATCTGGATCAATATAATTGGCCATTCTTCCATCCATGGATGATCAACCATGTTCTCTTTGATGGTGGTTTTGCGTCGATCTCCTCTGTCAAACCGAGTGTCGACCAGCATTCGATTGCTTTTTCGGTGTGTTTCTGCGGAGAGACAAAGGGCCGAGGCTGCAGATTACAGTAGGCGGTGACGGAATCAGGCAGAAGTTTCGACCGACACCCAGTCCATGATCCCAGTTTGTCTTCGGGGCATGCTTTGTGAGCTCTTTTAGGGCAGGCAGACAGAACCTCTGGAAACCGGGGGAGTGTGCCAGGCCATACTGCACAGGCAGTGTCCTTGGAGTGGATTCCACCAGGAAGTGCTGCGGTTGTCTAGACAAGAAAAACAAGGGGAAGCAACAGTGAGCTGTGAACTAAAAACGTTTTCGGCGCGCGTGAACGGACTCGGTCCTGCGAACCAACCAGGCAGCCTGATGCCTTCGGGAGTTCCCTAAGTTACCTAGCTCTGAGCGCGCCTCATCACACTTGAACGCAAGTCACTGCAGAGTTGAGTGTTTCCTAGGTGACGTAAGTGGGCACCTGACTTAGGTGATGGGCATTGAATTCCCCTAGGATAATACGAAAGGGACGATGGACACCACGCGTGACGGATACTGAGAAGTCATATGGACATGCAAGAGAGAAGACAGATACTTTGGGATGACATACACATCATGATAACAGACACTTTAGCATGACAGGCAGCACCAAGGATAAAGGACAGCACTTAGGATGATGGACACTCCAGGATGATGGACAGTAGCTAATATGAAGGACAGCACCTAGACTGATGGGCACTTTGGAATAACAGATACACTAGGATGATGGGCACTCCAAGATGAGGGACATTCTAGGATGATGGACACTCCAGAGCCACAGACAATAACAAACACTGAAAACCCAGATAGACAATTCAGAAGAGATAACAGATACTGTACTTGATGGACAAGAAACAGGCAGATAATTAAAAAGAGATAACCAGACATTGTACTTGATAGACAATGAGCAGGCACACAATACAAAAGGGATAGCGGACACCACGCGTGACGGACACTAAACAGGCACACCACAATACGAAAAAGACGATGGACGACCGGGCGACGGACGGCGGTTTGGCCCTAAGGCCCACGATTTGAGAGATGGGCTACCTACCTCTGTTACCTTCCTGCCCCTTCTCGAAACCTCTTTCTTTTCTCTTGATCACCAACTCAAAGAGCCAAGGTAAGGAATCGTCTCCAACCCCTTACTTTGCCCTTGCTGTTTCCTTGATTAGGAGTGGTCTTCGACTCTATTTATGGATCGCGGCTGACGATGTCTTCGAGCAGATGAGCATCTACTGGCCACCCCTCAGCGCCGACGAGGAGACGGTCGATCGCAACGGTACTCACCGTCCGTCGCCGTACCCCTCCTCGCCGCGGCACTTCCCGCCGTTCCCGCCGGGCTACTCCCCGCCTCGGCCCTGTGTCTACGGAGGGCCCCCTCCGCCCTCCCCCGATCGCCCTTCCCCGACCCCAATCGCCAACCCGTGGACAGAAGAAAAGCAGGCAGAGTATCAGGCCATTGTCCCTGACCCATTGGCTCAGTATTACGAGCAGAGCGGCGATGAGGGACAGGGAGCGGAGATGAGAGAGCAGGCGGAAGAAGAGGAGAAGTAAGTGACGCCCTGCTTGTTCTCCATCTTGACGATATGTCTGAGTCTAACCGTTTCATGCCAGGCCGCGTCCGTCTCCGTCTCCGGACGGGCACAGGAGCCCGACCCCGGCCCCGAGAGCTGGCCGGACTCTCCGCCCTCGCCCGCGTGCTCGTCCCGCCGCCGCCGCCAACACCACCACCGTTCCCGCCGCCGTTCCCGCCGCCGTTCCCGCCGCCGTTCCAGTCTCGGCCCCGGCCGCAGCCCCCGCCGCCACCGTCGCCCCGGACATCGTTCCCGCCCTCCCCTCCGTCGTCCCTGTCGTCGTCCCCGCCGCCAACGCTGCCAACACCGGCCAACGACCCCAGCTCCCGCCGGGCTTCCGATACGAGGGCAACTTCGTGGTCGGCCACTGGTTCCGGAGACCGGTGGTGGTCCCAGAAGACCACGGAGAAACCGACCGCCGTTCAAAGGGTGATGAGCGAGCACCCCGCGGCGAGCTCCACTACTGCAAAACGTGCTCGCAGTGGATCTGGTTGCCATGCTTCGGTCGCAGTGGCCGGACGCACAGCGTGTGCAATCATTGCTCGAAGCGCCGGTGGAAGCGTGACAACGAACGCAGGAACGTGAACGTGCCCGACTACGTGTGGGTGGCGGCGAACCAGCCTGATGTGCTGCACATCAAGCGGAACGAGGATGCGTACCGCCCGTAGAGGGCGACGAGAGGAGGGGAGAGTTGGGCTGGGAGGCTTGGTGAGAAGCTTTTCCGGCTGGGCGGAGAGGAACCTGGGGAAGGGCACTTTGGACATGCCATCCCCGGGCACGATACGGAAGGATCACTGGTGAGTTCTGAGTTTTCTGTCCTTTCCTTTCATTTATTTATCCGGTCTGCCTATCCCGGGCGGTGTTGTCGGGCTACGAAACATGACGTCGTCTGGGGGATGTCGTTGAAGAGATGATGTGTTGGACGGCATGACGTTTGAGCCGGCCTGACACCGCACACGAGAACGATATGCGACGAATGTTATGATATGAGACGACGGCTATGGGCCATGCGTCGGGGCCGCAACCTGGTCTGGGTCCGTCTGGGAACCGGTCGATTGTTCCTGGATCGTCCGGCCGACGGACACAACTCGGTGGTTCGGCTCAGGGACGTCCCCGGCTTCTCCAGATCGGTTTGGCGGGGATGGTTTGCCCATTTGCCGACAACCGGATGTGGAAACAGTTGGAGATGGACTTTAACTGACTTGAATGATGATGCAGATTATCCTTTCTCACACGACGTTTCACGCATTTCGCAACGCCAAGGGCGCGGGAACTACCAGACGACAGAACCTAAAAATCAGGTACCACCAAAAACACGAGCAAAAGGCAAAAAACCCGACCAAAAAATTGATCATTTCGGCGTTATGGGCGTTGCGGTTGTCAGAGGTTCTGTTTGATTACATCGACTGGAGTTAGTGAGTATCGCCTTCCCTTTTCTTTTCTTTTCTCTTCAGTCTTTCCTTCCTCTCAAGTATTCGGTCGTCCTTCCCGTGCCGTCCCGGTCTGTTCTTTCCGCTGGCAACTGCAGCGCCCACATGGGCCATGGCTCCCTCCTTCCTTCGGCAGTGGATGGCACGGGTGATTCAGAAGAGGGAAAGACCGGTTCACGGTGCTACTGCTGCTGTCTCGCTGGATGTTGGCGCTAACACGAGAAAGGAAGAAAACTCCACAGCCGACCCACTTCTTATTGCAGCCCATTTGGGACAGGCGAGGACGACACGTGATGACGCGAGCCGTTGGAGGGAAGGACCCAGACGTCGCAATTGCCAATTGGCTGGTGTTCAGCATCACTACCTGCCAGTGGGGAACCAGTGGAAACCAGGCTGAAAGTGGCTTTTGGGTACGTACCTGGCACTTGGGCCGGGAAATTGGGAAATTGGACAAGCTCGCTAATCCCTGCAGCGCCCCTTGCAGCCTCCCACGACAGCCCCTGACACCCTGTCACTGCCCGCTGCTTCTCGTTTTCTGCGGCAGAAGCTGCAGCCCAATACCCAACTCGACTCGGTTCGACTCGACTCGACTCGACTCGACTCGACTAGATTCCCTGTCCCGGGACGGACGAAGGGTCCCCGGCTTCCATTCCTCCAAGCTTCAGGTCGTTTGTCCCTTTTCTCACTTTCTTTGGTCCGGAAAAAGAAAGCAAAAAAGAGGCCATCTCGACGGCCGTTCCGATCGTTTGTTTGTCTGTTGTCTCCCTCGCAAACGCTGCCCGAGCAGACCTACAGTCTCAATCTCCTGCTTCTTCGCTCTCGATCACCACCGTTTGGCAGACACGAACAAACGTCAGGACACGGCACGACACGACACGACACGACACGCCTCGCTTCCCCAATCTGGTTCTGTTTGCAAGAAAACGAGAACGGCAACACGCTCATTACATCACCTTTCATCCTAGTCTATTGCCTCCGGCCTTCGTTAGCTCCCGCCTCGACTCGAGCAAACGGAACGCCTCCCGCGCGCGACCCGCGACCGCTACTCGCGCTAGCAAGCAAGACTTGGACCCGAATCCGTGCGTCCAACATTATACGGAAAATTCCCCTCTCTTTACCGATACCGATTCCACAACTCCTCGCCTTTCTTTGGTTGCGCCTCCTCCTGCATGCTTTCGACGTGCTGAGCAAACCCTACAACCTTCGCCATGGACGAGAAGCAGGCGCCTGCGAGGCCGAGCGGGCTTCCACGGCCTTCGCGTCTGCCCGTTTCCCGGCTGCCAGCCCCCAAGCCAGCCCCCAAGCCCGTCCCGAAGCCAGCTCCTGCTGTCCGGCCTGCCCCGTCACGAGAGGGCTTGAACTCGGGTCTGCGGAACCCTCGTCTACGACCGACTGCCTCGCGAGACCAGTTGAACTCGGCCCCAGCTCCCAAGAAGCCCGAGCCTCGACCCGCCCCGACCCTGAGACGAGAGATGCCGCCGCCCTCTCTGAGGAGGCCAGAAGCGAGAGTTCCCAGTCTGAAGAGCGTCCGCAGCGTCCCGCGGCTCAACGCGAACGAGTCGACCTATAGCAAGCCTCCGACGCCCCCCGAAGACAAGGAGAATGCCCCCGTCTCGCGGCCCACGAGCTCGACACGCCGTCCCTCCGAGCCCTCCGTTGCCCTGCCCTCTGATCCGACACCCGAAGTTCCTCCTCTGCCACGAGACGTTAGCCCTCCTGCCGTCGACGATGCCTCCACCGATGCCGATTCCGCAGCCCTTCAGACCCCGAGAGAGAAGTCCTTCAAGCCTCGCCCGTCGCTTGCCGAACGCACAATGGAGACCCTCGCGCAGCTGCCCTCGTCGCCTGCTCTGAGCAAGAAACCGTCCTCGTTCTTCGACCCCGAAGGCGCTTCGAGACCTCGCTCGCGTGCAGAGAGTGGCAACTCGAGGCCTGGGTCAAGCTACACCTCCGATGGTTCTGCGAGACCTGCCTCTCGCCACAGCCGCCCAGGGTCCAGCTCTGGTGCCGAAGAGAACCTCTTTGCGAACAACCGGGGAGCACCGACGACATACAGGCCGCTGGGTACCATCGAAGGGACGCCAACTGGTCGGACGTCTGGTGTTAGGTCTCTCAAGGCGCCGACGATCAGAACGACCCCGCAAGCATCTCCCTCAGGGCGACCCTCTTCCTCCGGAATTCCTGCCTACAGCAGCCCGAGCCCGACCAGACCGAGCGGCATCATGCCTCCCCCAAAGACCGGTGCAACCACCACGCCTGCTCGCCCGCTAAAGACCAGCGTCTCCGTCAATGGTCTGTTCAAGAAGGCGTCCCTTCCCGCGTTGAAGCAAACACCAGCACCACTTGCGTCCACCCCGCAGAAGGCTACTCCCAAGTTGAAATCGGCCAAGTCCTACGGCGCACTCCGAAAGCCCACGCCCACAAAAATAGGTCTCCCGCCCCCTGCCCCTGTCGACGGTGCCGAACCCAGCGAGTTCCGCAAGAGCTCTGCCGCCCTTCGAGACCAGATCGCCAAAGCCAGGGCAGCCAAGCGCGCTGCTGACCGTCAAGCCACCGAAGCTGCTGCAGCGCCTGCTGCGGAACCCGAGACTGTCCCCGAGGAAGCTCCCGAGGTTGCCGCCGACCCAGCCGCGACAATACCCCCAGCGACCGCGATCGAGCCACCTATAGTTCCGGCAGACGAGGGCTTCGACTTTGGGATCGGTGGCATTGGAGTTGCCCTCACGTCCGATCCCTTCAACACGCGGAGGTCTGAGAATGCCCAGAACAAGATCATCCAACAGCGTGTCGGCGCCGGGCGCAGCACGGGCAGGCTCAACATCGCAGCACTGGGCCTCAAGACTATTCCTGACGACGTTCTCAAGATGTACGACATGGAGTCCATCGGGGCGTACGACGGCTCGTGGGCGGAGAGCGTTGACCTGACCAGATTTGTGGCCGCCGACAACGAAATTGAGGTCATTGAAGACAGGATCTTCCCTGATGTCACGCCCGAGCGGATGGCAGAGGACGAAGACTCCAATGGCAATATCTTTGGCGGGCTCGAGGCCATGGACTTGCATGGCAATTCCTTGATATCCTTGCCCATGGGACTGCGTCAGCTTCGTTTGCTCACGTCTCTGAACTTGGTGAGCTTGTTCTGCGTGTGCATTTTTTTGTTGGCCGTGACTAACTGATCTCTGCGACAGTCTCAAAACCGACTGGCCAACAATTGCCTCGAAGTCATCACCGAGGTGACGCCCCTTCGTGACTTGAAGCTTGCCAACAACCTGCTGTACGGCCCTCTGGACTCGAGCTTTTCCAAGCTCCTGAACCTCGAGATCTTTGACCTCCACGGCAACAACGTCTCGTCGCTCCCCGAAGGCATCGAGAACCTCTCCCGGCTGCGCATCCTCAACTTGAGCGACAACTCCTTCGAGTCACTTCCCTTTGCGAACCTCGCCAAGCTTCCCTTGACCGAGCTCGTTGCGAACAAGAACAAGTTGTCCGGCACTCTCATCGAGCAAGGCGTGGAGGCTCTCTCGAACCTGCAGATGTTGGACCTGTCTTCGAACCAGATCACCCATCTCGTTGCCTCGGGCTCGACCATCCGCCTACCCTCTGTTCACCAGATTGTGCTGTCGATGAACCGCCTCAAGGAGCTTCCCGATGTCACCTCGTGGACTGCGCTCATGACTCTGACGGCCAACGAGAACGCCATCCAAGAGTTCCCGACCGGGTTCACCAAGCTGGAGAAGCTGAGGAATGTCGACTTCACTTCCAACGACATCCGCGTCGTCCCGCCAGAAATCAGCAGGATGGACAACTTGACCATGATTCGTCTCAGCGGCAACCCGTTGCGCGACAAGAAATTCGTGTCGGCCACCACCGAAGAGCTGAAGGAAGTCTTGGCTGGACGTCTCGAGCCCCCTCCGCCGTACCAAGACGCCCCCCCAGAGTCTGACACCGCCGCTGCCCCTGAAGTCGTCGCACTCGACGAAATTGCCGAGGGCTTTGGCAAGCTGTCCATCAAGGACGCACCTCCTGTGCCGCCTATCCCGGCTGACGAAGAGAAGGACGACAATGCCTCTGACGATGATTTCGCGACACCTCCCACGTCGTCAAAAACCTCACCCGCACGAGCCCGCTCCCAGACGCTCTCCAAGGAAGTCTGGCCCGTGAAGCAGGGTGGCATCCTGGATCGCTCCAACACCAAGTCGTCGTCGCTGCACCCGGTGGTCTGCTCGAGAGTTGCTGCCGACAACAAGGTTCTCGAGATTCAGCTGCACCACAACCTGTTCACCTGCTTCCCCAACTCGCTGTCCTTCTTCGCCGAGTCCCTGGCCGCGCTTTCCCTCGCTCACAACCAACTCGTCGGGGAAACGTACTTGACGGAAGAGCTCGACCTGCCGGCCCTGCGGGAGCTGAACCTGGTTAGCAACCACATCACCAGCCTCTCCCCACTGACCTCGCATCTGAAGTCACCACAGCTGGAAAAGATGGACGTCTCCCTCAACCGCATCACTGCCCTGCCTTCCGACCTGCGATCCGTCTTCCCCCGTCTTGTGGTCCTCTTGGCAGCGAACAACCATCTGATCGAGCTCGATCCGGACACGATCAAGGGCCTGGAGGTTATCGACGCCGGAAACAACGACATCGCGCATCTCAACCCCAGGATCGGCCTGCTTGGCGGCAGCGGAGGACTCAAGCGCTTGGAGGTGTCGGGCAACCGCTTCAGGGTTCCTAGGTACAGCGTCCTCGAACGGGGCACCGACGCCACGCTGCGCTGGCTCAGAGGGAGGGTGCCCGTCGCGGAGATGGCATCGTGGAGGGAGACTCAGGGTGGTGATGGCAACATCTCGGACACGAGTCTGGCGGACGTGGATTGATGGGACGGAGGACTGGCTTGGGTTTGGGGTGTTTTGCTTCGGGGGCTTTCTGCTTCTTGCACATACTTTTCGTACACTCGTGGCTCGGTAGATACCGCATTGCGGAAGTGGGAGGAGTTGGGGAATCTTTTCATTGGCCGCTGATATCCTGTACTATTACTGTATAATAAACTAATCCGAGGCGACGACCTCTGGTCTTGAGACTTGTTCCAGTGTTGTGACGCATGCTAGCTAGTCCAGGTAGCTCGGGAACGCCAGCCCGTCCACCTGAAACTCCGTCATCAGCGTGTTCCAGTCGGGAAAGTCCTGCATCATGTTGCTCCAGTCCATCCCCTCGACGCCGTTGACCCCGTTGATCCCCTCCATCACGGTCTCTGAAGCCTCAGCCTCTGACCTATCATCAGCCGCGCCGGGCGTCGGATACGCCTCCTTGTCCGCCTCCTTCTCCCCGCCCTGCTGCTGCTGCAGCTTCTGCCGTATCGCCACGGCCTTCTCCCTCAGCGCCTCGAGGATCGTCATCTTGGCCGCCGGCCCGGATCCGACGCCAGCGCTTCGCGCGTACTCCATCGTCGCATCGACCGTCCGCCACGCGCGCTCCACGCTGGGGCCTTCAGGTTTCACGCACAAGTGCCAGAGAGCGTAGAGCAACATGTGGTACTGCGGATACGACCTCATCGACCAGAGGTACGGGCGGAGAAGCTCGTCCGACGTCAGGCTCTGGCTCGCCTCGAGGATTTCCAGCGCCTGGGACAGGTTTTCCTCGGTGGCGAAGGATTCTCGTGCTTCCGGGTGTTCTAGGTGCAGCCATTGTTGGCGCATTACGAGGTCTACTTTCCGGATGATGAAGCGTGCTACGAGGAGCGTTTGTCGCTGGTGCGGAATCACGGGGTTACAATGCCGCAGGAAGCTCTCGGCGTAGTCGCGCAGCTCCGCCACGATCTCTTCCCGCACGGAAGACGGCGCGGGGTGCTGGTCCCAGTCGGACGCGATCTGCGCCAGCCTGTGCCACGCGCGCGCGATGCGGATGCTGATCAGCGCGAGCGTCATCTGCGTCCAGCCCTGTCTGTCCCGCGGGTGGGATTCCATCTCTGGATAGAGGTCTGCGTCGTCGAGGTTCGAGGGGAAGGAGACGCCGACGCGCGCGTTGAACGAGGTTGGGTTCTGGATGCCGTAGTCTTCTGAGGCGCGGCCGTCGCGGGCGACGAGGTGCCACCACAGCCTGCGACGGATCTCGGAGTCGAAGGGGGGGAGGCCGAGGCGTGTTCCGTCGCGGTGGAGGCCTATTGATTGGGCGGCGCGGATTGCGAGGCCGTTTAGGGTCCAGAGGCCGCGGCCTGGATTGTGGACTCGGAGGGCGGCCTGGGGGGGGGGGGGTTCAGTCAGTATGAAGACGGGGGATGAGAGGGAGGAGAAAGAAGGGGTTAGTTACTAGGTATATCGCCAGTGCTTCTAGGAGTTTGACGGACGGGTGCTCGAGGAAATCGGCCTTGGCGAAGGTCTGCTCCAAACCGGTCTTGAAGCGCGTTAGGGAGGTGACCTTGTCCTCGCCCGTGATCCTTTGAACCGTGGCTGGTTCGAGAACGGTGGCGGACATGAAGAAGACGGCGAACGTGAGCGCCAGGGCGTCGAGGGAGGCGTGGGAGGGGTCGTCGATGGCCGTGTAGATGAGAACCTCGGCCGTCGGGCGATGGATGATCTTGTTGCAGATCTCGACGTTGTCTACGTAGTTGCGCCAGAGCTCTATCGCGCCGAACTTGGGGGGGAGGAAGTCTGCTAGGTTTGCCTTCAGGTCTGGGGACGAGAGGATGCCCATCGGGTTGAAGGGGGACGGGGTCGCGTGGGGTGCGGGTTCGGATTGGGGGGTTGTTAGGACGGATTGGATGTCGTGTTCCTTGAGGGATGTTAGTCTCGGTTGTGGGTGAGTTTGTCGGCGTGGTTGGTTACCTCTTCGATCACCCTTGAGATGAGGACCTCGTCAAAGTATTGACTACTCGCCCCCTTTCGCACCAGAATCTCATCCCCGCCGCTCTTCTCAAACGGGCCCGAAGGGGGCGCGGTGGCGGGCCTCGAGATCCCTCCCTCATCGTGCCTTCTCGTCTCCAGGATACCGGACACAGAAGCAGCCGGCGTGCCGGCGACGGAGGTGGGGCCGCCGCCGAAGCGGTGGTGGTGTCCGGCCGCCCCGGTGGCGGCGGCGGACGTGAGGGTCTTCTCGAGGTCCGATATCCGGCTCGCGACGTCGGCGATGGTGGTCTTGCGCGCGCGGCGGATCGGCTGGCCCGCCTGCGGGTAGAAGCAGGCGTACCCGCCGCGGGCGCAGGACGCGCAGGGTGACTTCTTGTCGCACCGGATCTTGCGGCGGTGGCATAGGTTGCAGGACCGCTCGATCTTGCGGCCGGAGGAGGGTGCTGCCCCGACGCCGCTGCCGCTGGCGTGTGCCGCGCCGGCGGCGCTGGGGCTGGGGCTGCTTTCCGTTGCCGGCTGGGGGTGTGATTGGCGCGAGGAGGGCAGCGTCTCGGAGGACTCGGTAGGCCGCGGCGCCGTGGAGGCGGAGTACGATTCCGGGCCCACGCCGTTGGAGGAGGCCGGCGACATGACGACGTTCTTGGTCAAGGTTACCGAGACTCAAGGGCAGGGGTTCTTTCTTGTTTGTTTGCTTGGCTTCTGCGATCTAGGCTCTTGGCTGAACAAAATCGAAAGAGGGTCGTTCGTCGTCGAGAGAGCAGGCGCCGGCGGACTGACACCAAGTCGATGTCCGGATCCTTCGGGTTCGGCGTCAGCGTAACCGCCGAGGCCGAGTTGGCGCACATGACTTGACGCCACCCCCCTGTGCGCACACGACTCGCGTCTTCGGATTTAAAAGCGATAGACCGATGGGTCGAATTCAGGAACTTTTGTTTGTCATCAGCTATTATTATGAAGAACCTGGGTAGGGGGGCCAAGTCGGAGTGCGCTCCGTCCGCTTGCGGTACCGCTATCGGTTTTTCTTCATCTCGGACCATTTGCTAAGCTTTCTGTTTGCTTCGTCTCTTTGGTCTTTTCTTTAAGCTTTGCATTTCCCCTTCCAAGTCACCGAAAGCGTCGGACCGTGTCCCGATATCTCTGACCCTGCCAACTCTCGGGGATCTGGACCCGATCCGCTCCCGTTCAGACATCCTGCCCATGGGGCGCATTCCTCTAGGTTCCCCCATCAGTTTTTTTCTTTTTTTTCTTTTTCAATTCTTTGTGAGCGCTTGATTCGAGTACGCTCTACATCATTCCTCCGGGGAGCAGCCCTACCGTTGAAAGATAACCCCTGCAACGCGGACCGAATCCCTCGCAACTGCGAGAATGAGGCGTCGATGGACCCCTTCAACGATTCGTGTCCTTTCTGTCGGTGGGATGAGAGATTCTGGGCCCCAACTATAAGTCGCCCGTTTTGCAGAGCGAGTGTCTCGCGGAGATTCGGGAGGGCCTTCAATTGCCCCCCCCCCCCCCCCCTTCCCCTGTTGACGTTTGGGAAATTTCCGCCTCCGCGTTAAGAAAACTCAGAGATTTAAGGTTCCGTCTTGCCGGGAATACCCAAAAAAGCGAACCTCTGCGAGTCTACCCACTCTCCATGGATGTAGTAGCCAGTGTCATTGATGGTGGAGGGGGATGGCCATTGACTCTTATCAAATCTCCGATGCCGCAACGTCTTGAGGCCATTGTTCGGGTTACCCAAGGTGGCATTCGGACCGTTCACACAAATCGTCGATTCTTGGGGTCACTCATGGATGTCGGGAAAGGTTGCCGCGATGCCCAAGCGATGCGTCCCTGGTCTTTGTTCAGGGACCGTCGCAACCCCCTCCCCCCTTTGCTCGTCTATCGCCAATATCGCCAGCATGGTATGTTATCCGCGACGCAAGCGACTATGATATTGCGACGTCAATCACGTAAGAAGAATATCGGCCGAGAAGGGTTGCGCCAGGAAACCCCTCTGCAGGTACCCCGCGAACGATCCGAGGGTTCGGTCATTGTCGTATGGATCGAGCGCGCTCGGCCTGAGCAGCGCCATACCATCAACAACCGAGACTGATTTTGTGAGGCAGCTGTCCCAGCGAATTGTCGAAACCCCATTGTTTGGTTAGGTTGGGCTGGCAAGCGGGTTCTTTGGGTGAACAGTTGTTGGTCGTTTATTCCGAGGCTGGGCGGCTCCCCCACGACCAGATGACAGATGAGAGAGGGTTGAGTGTGATAAAGCGAGTGAGCAAATGAGAGTGTGAGGTTGCGAAGGGGGCTCCCATCCATGTGAGCTGAAACGCAAACCGCCAAAACCTCCCACCCCCAGAGCCAAGGGGTATGTGCCATGTGGTGCCGTCCATTGCGGAACGACTCATATGTCCCCCAAGTCCCCCCTCCCACCGTTTCCCAACCAGCGAGAACCTTTCCACCGCGCCGTCGTGTCCCCATTTGGAAAGAGCACGAGCGTGGGAAGGGTAAGTACAGACGAAGACGCGGACAAAGAGGAAGGAAGGTTTTGCCCGCTGCCCATGGGCCTCTTCACAGATTCATGCAAAAGAGTCTGGGCGCCGCAAACACCAGCCAGGTCCCGATGCTGGCATGAAACCCACCCCCCAAGTTGGTGGTGGTGGTGGTGGTTGTCCGGTAGCCAAAATCAACGTTGCGGGAAGGCTAATTAGATTTTCTAAACCTTCAGGCGCTGGGCCGGGCATCAGACTCGGTGGCAAATTGGCGATCGGACGTTGTTCGACGCAGCAGGGATCTATGTGTACACGCAAACAGATGGATAGAGAGGGGACAACAGACTCGAAGGCGAATGGGGTGGACAAAGGTCATCATGAGAAACAGCGTTGAGATCTGTATTGATGTATTGAAACGAAAGAATGGTATCACGATTTCCGGGTTTGGCTCGTCAGCTATACACCCTCTCTCCCTTCCTATCCGCACCTAAGCCATCCCATCCTCCTCTCCAACCCGACGAGGGCAGCGAGGTATCCCAGGTCGTCATCGTGGATTCCATCGATAGTCTCTAGAACAGCGTAACAATTCGTTCCCTTTTTTGGTTCGAGCGATGCTATAGAAAACATATCAGGTGCCTCTCCAGCCCCTTCACAGAAACCACCGCGCCGCCTTGGTGAGAAAATCAGCTGGGGAAAATGAAAATTCTGGCTGATCAACCCTCCGACTTCTTTGTCGAAGGCGTTGTTTTTTTCTTTCTTCAAAGAATGCCCAACATAGCTTGCCTTGTGGAAATAACCCTCCCAAAGAAGAAATAATTCCCAAAGAAGAAATAATTCAGGAAACCCAGCAGCCGTTACATGAAACATGGTGATATCTGACCGTCTCTCGCCTGGTGACTAGTTAAAAAGCAGATAAGAAACAATAGTCTTTGAACAAGCCCGATCCAAGAGGAAGAGAAGAACAAAAGACGGGGACCGTGATTTCCAAGGGTGATAGAGAAAGAAAAGCAAGTAACCACACTATACTCCCACCGAGATGGGCGGCAGGTTCGGCACTAGGTCGAGCCACGAAGACCCGGGATTCGCGTCCTTCGCGTCCCACATGGCCTTGAGGAAGACCTCCATGTTGTTCCTATACCTCGTGTTGCTGCTGTCGATGAGCGACTTCATCGACTCCAGCGCCGCGCTCTTCTCCGCCTCGTCCTTGGCCTCGATGGCCGCCAGCGTGTACGGGAAACTCGCGCACCGCTGCGTCTCCTGCGACACGGTCAAGGTCATCCTCAAGTCCGACAGGATGCTCTTCGCCATGGCCGCCGCCATGTCGTCCTTCTCCCCGAAACGGTACCTCAGCCTGTGGGCGAACAGCAGCGCCGCCGTCTTGTAGATGCGGCTCTGCGCCAGCATGTGGATCACCTCGGCCGTTGTGAAGCGGCTCGTGAAGTCGGGCGGGATCCGCGGCTGCCACGCGTCGACGTCCTGCTCGATCTCGTCCAGCGCGCGCCACTGCTCCTCGACGTCCACCTCGTGGAACAGGCTGTAGCTCACACGGCACATGTCGTACATGTGCTGCAGCAGCGGCATGCACACGCCCAGGTACGCGTCGACGTGGCCCTCCGCCGGCGCCGCGATGCCGCAGACGGGGAGCTCGCGCTGCATCAGGCACTCGTTGATGTCGACGGCCGTCATGTACACGAGGATGTAGTGCGTGCGCTCGCTGGAGATGAGCGAGGTGCCGAGGAGGTGCCGGATGTGGCTCAGGACGTATCTCCTCACGGGCGCGGCGCTGGTGCCGAGGGCCATGTTGGAGAAGTAGACAATGCCGAGACCGAGCCCTGCCCACGGCAGCAGCTCCTCGCGTTTTAGGGACGGCAGCGGACACGAGCGGAGCTGCTCGACGGCCATGGCGCCGCGGTGCAGGTTCGCCTCCGGGTCGTACTCGCCCGTCTCGAGGCCCATGGTGGCCGCGAAGGCGCTGTACATGGCGATGTACGCGTCCTTGCCCTGGTCGAACATGGAGAAGAGGTGGACGGTCATGTCGAGCTGCATGCTGTCGACGAAGGTCGGGCCGATGAAGTACTGCATAAAGTTGGCCTTGTGCAGCAGCCGCGAGAGCGACGTCCGCTCGACGGGCGCCAGCTTGCCGAGAGTGCTGCCGAAGGGGCTGAGGGACTCGAGGATCTTGGCCGGCGGGCTCGAGGCCGAGTCGGAGGAGGAGTCGGAGGACGAGTCGTCGGGCGGGCTGCCAGCGCCGTTCGAGAGCGTGGCGACGCTGGGTTTTCGCGAGGCCGGGCACGGCGGGCTGAAGCGCCGGGCTATCGAGGACGTCGGGGTCGTCGTCGTCGTTGTCGTTGTCGTCGTCGTCGTCGTCGTCGAGGCTATACTGGGCGGCTTGCGGGGGATCGCGGGACATGGGCCGTTACCGCTGAGGCCCATGATCTTGCTCCGGATGGCGACCTTTGAGCGGCCCTTGACGGCGGACCGCGGCACGGGGCGCACGAAGACGCAGTCCCGGCCGTTCATGAGGCACCGGTCGCATTGCGGGTTACCTTCGGAGAAGGTGCATTTTGATTTCTGGTAGTAGCACGGCGCGCAAGCCTTTGCAACGGGCTGTGTGAGGGGCGGACGAGGTCAGCGCTGAGCAGGTCAGGTTGAGGGGAGAGGTGATGGGATCGCGACAGGAGAGATTGAGTCGGGACAACCGTGGGCGACGACGACGACGAGGCCGACAACTGTCGAGGCCGTCGACCACCATGTATGTCCTCGCACATCGCCTCCATACGATCTCAAGGCCCACGGAGATAGGCGATGACGAGATATCGCAACTCACCATTGTGAAGAATCAGCGCAGGGTGGGGTGTGCCATTCGAGGTGCTCCAACAGACAAAGTTCTGTGGGGGGAGAACACAGTGACGCACGCAGGTAAATCTGGGTCGAATGGCAGCTCGCCGGGGGGAGGGGGAGGGGGGAGGGGTGATGATTAATATTCTGGCCGAGATTCCTCCAGGGGCGCGTCTTTGCGCTTCTTCTGGTCGTTCCGTTTCGTTTCCTGTTGTGCTGTCCTTCTCGACGGTGGACAATTCTCTTCTCTTCGTTCGTCTGGGTAAGTATGCAAAGAAGGTCGTCGTGGTTCGTCGCTATGGGCCCCTTTGGCGTGTCTCGGTTGCTCCTGGACTGGTCTACTCTGCGTGCTGAGTGGTGCGGGTGGAGAAGATAGGTAATACGAGTGTGTGTGCGGTAGGACGTTTGGGACGTAGTGAAGCAGCGGTAGCAGTTGCGGTCGTAGTCGTAGAGACAGCAGCGTTGATCAGTCAGACAAATGTAAATGCCGAAGGAGTTAAGGGTTAAGGGGGAGGGGCAGGCGGGATGGGATGTAGAGGTGATGTTTTGTGATGGTTTGTTCCAGTCGAGAGACAGAGTGGTTGTAGGGGGCCCCGGGGAGGTGGAAATAAGCTTCGGGCATGGCGCGCATGGATTCCGTCTCTGATGGAGTCCTGGGTGTTGTCAAGTTAGGCTGAGATGGCGGTCTGATCCATGTGTTTTGATTTGTGAGGAACTGATGCTCGGTATCGGGATGGAGACTCGAGTTGTTTGGTCTGGTCTGGTGGTGCTGATGGTGGTGCTGATGGTGCTGCGTTCCTGGGAGTCAAGCGAGTCGATGAGCTGAACACATGCAGGTGCCTGGGCTTGGGAGCTGTGGTCACTGGTATGTATCCTGCAAACCCCCCCCCCCCCCCCCTTTTGAGAAGTGAGCTGCAGCAGGCCTTGACTTGCTTGACCAGGGGTGAGAAGGGGGACCGGGGTGCAATGAAGGGACCGGGGGAGAGGGGGTCACGCAGAGTTGGCGTAGGTAGGGTAGGGTGCAGTTAGGTAGAGGACAGGTCAAGGCTGGAGAACAGAATGAACTATTGTGCGTGAGGTGAAGCAAAAGAACGAGACAAGGAATGGATTGGATGGACGGATGAAGAAGAAGCGCCAGTACAGCATGGAAAGACAGCGAGGGTTAGGGGTCCCTCCCTCGACTGGAACATGACATTCTACCTACATGGACTGTTGTTTCTCTAACGAAGTCTGTGTATCTTACCGCCATGAGCTTCTTCTCTTTACGCATGTGGCAGATGGAATGCCCGTGCTAACAGTCAACTTCTTCACCCCCCCCCTGCCCCTCCTTACCGTCCCTCCTCTCCACCCCTCTCCACCCCAAGCCTCCCATCATCGCCTTCATCGTCTTCTTCAGCTCTTCTCCCCGAGGCAAGATACGGCGCGGTACACCAATACCCTGTGGCGCTGAGTGGGTAGCTGACCGCATGCGGGCTTGGGGTCTGTTAGTGCGCCATCCTGCGTCTTTGAACCGGGGTGGCAGCTCCAGCGCTAGTCCGCAAAGCATGTAGCGCTATCCAGTGATCCAGTTGATGCTGGAGGCGAAAACGAGCAGAGAGACGTGGAGACGCAGGGCACATCGCAGGCGTAGTGTCAAGTATCTACGAGTCTGACCAAGGCAACTCTGGGATGCCAGATGCCCAACACCTCTGCTATGGACGCTTCGCTTTGCCTCAAGCAGCGGCCCTGCCTTGCAACACTCTGCTGCCCCCCTGAAACGTCGCTGCGGTGCAGTCACATTGTAGGCACGCCCGTTGTTGCTCTTGATGGTGGAGGGGAGGTAGGGGTTGGTAGAAAAGTGGCCTGTTTTGACTTTTTACCATGCCCCTCGCACGGATGTTCAGTTAACCACAAGAGCGAGGGGGTGGAGGTTCTCAATTACCCCTGGTGGCATGGTTGATGGAGACAGGAACATGACCAAGAGACCAGATGGAAGGTCTTCTCTGTCGTCTACTATTGCAGAATCCGCCGCGCACCATGCATACACAACATGAAGAAGCGAAGAAAGACGGGAGACAAGAAACGACTTGCGGAGTCTTGACCCGCGGCGGGGCGGTGTGACTCGAGCCTGGCACACGGCAGAGACGGGTCCAAGGCCCGGCAGGGAAGCTCCCGGCTTGAGGTCCTGGATGGCACCGAGGCAGGCCGCAGCACAGCTTTTTTTGATTTGAATGTCATGTCGCTTCCAAGTAGGGTAGGAAAAGCACATGTCTTTTCTTTCCCTCCAAGCGGGGGTGGTGGCGGGGTGGCAGTGATCGGACCCAGGGGACGGCATGGAGAGACAAGAGACGCGAACGCACAGAGACAAGACAAAAAGACATTAAGAGAAGAAGGACACGGACAGAAACAGATACGGAGTGAGGGTCTAGATTGTTCCGTTTCCCACGTCTTGTCCTGTTTCGGTCCGGTCTTGGAAATGCTCGCTGTCTCTCTCGGATGTGTTATCGGGGACGAACCTGTTCTCGGAGCGTGCTGAATTTTGCAAAGTAGGCAAGCCAGTCCGCGTATTCTAGCGAGATGAGAGAGAGAGGGCACCTGATTGGGGTCGATCTAGCTCTTCCCCCGGCTTCTATTTGGGGACGCGGACATGCTGATGCTTGCTCCCGGGGAAAGGTTCCTGCAGCTGCACGCTCTGCAGGCTGCACGTTGTGTATCCCCACGCACGCACACACACACATACATCAGGTAATAAGGTGTGCTGAGAAGCGTGGGAGCATGCTTTTACTTGCTTATTAGGTGCTGACCTTACAGCATGCGGCATGAAGTGTGGTGGGTGCAATTATAGCATTGTTGACCGGTCATCTGCGGTTTGAGGTTCTGTCCAAAATATCCATCATCCGTCCTTCCATCGTCACTTCTTCGTCAACATAGGGAGAGGCCATTCAATGAAGACTCTTTTAGCCGCCTAGCTTGTCCTGGTCGCGGTTGCATGGTGGCTGGCCTTGAGGTTTTGACGTGCCCACGCAGGACAGCAGCAGGGGTAAGACAGCACGCTATGAAGATGGATGCACACTCTCTAATGCTTTCTAAGCGGCCTCTGAATCGCACCCTGGTGCTGAGTAGGTAGTCAACTGTCACTAGGTATTATTGAGCCCAGGCTTGTCGCCTGTTCGTCGAGGCGGAAGCATTTTACTCCCCCTAGTGGCCTAATGAGCCCACGTGGAAGACATTGATGCCCCCTGTCCTGTCCATCTTCATCAGCGCTGCAGCTGGCATATGGCGGTATTGGCGACATCTAATGCATCTGACCGGGCTTGATTTTCCAAATATAACGGCCCCCTTTTCTTTTGCTGTTGTTAAGACGTCAAGGCGTCAGCTACACGACACAACAACTAAGAACGTTTACGTTTAACATGTCACTGGAAATGATGGTTGAAACAACTGAGATGACGTTTGATGTATTCTAATGCGATACCACAACACTCGAGACACAGGGAACCAAGCGCCATACTAACCATTTAGTCACGCCAAACTGACATCCTCTCTCCCCGACTCCCGAGTGCCCCAACCCCGATCTCACAGAAGCTAGACGCCACTGGGCTAGGTGAGTGTCGACGGTATCCGCAAGGCCAAGGTAAAGTCGAGTACCGCATGGGACGCAGGCGACCTGCGGAAAGCTTCATCGTTGCATCCCCGGCTTCAACGGCATGGCATCCCCTTGTCTCTCTTACCTCCCCGTTAAGGAAGGGGAAGCGCTTCCACAAGGAGATCAACCATCATGAACCCAGTCCGCACGGGCGAGAGAAGGAATTCCCGCCTCCCGCGCGGTGATCAGGACGGAGGAGCCTCAAAACAGAACCAAATCCCTCCCCGCCAGGGCCACCATACAGCATCAACTCATTCAACTCCTCTTGGCACCAAGCAGAGAGATGTGCATTCGACTCATCGAGATGCTCACAGCCTCATGCCCTATGTCTCTGACTCCATTTTCCGCTTGATTTCCCGTATCCTCTTTGAATGAGACGCGCGTTTCCGCTTCATGTCGTCGCTGCGACTCGACCGGTAGCAAACCCAAGCCAGAGAGTCATTGGCCCGCATCGTTCTGCCCCCCCTTCACAGTTGAACACCTAGCATAGCACCGCCATGGCGGGTGGGCAACCGTCGCACTTGTCCATCATCTCCGTTCTCTTGGCAGGCGGGCGGCGCCATCCTTCCTGGCACCCACACTAGAGCGCGCTCCCTCACGAAGTTAGAGTCCTGTCAGCGTCAGTGAGGCCGTGCTGTGACTATCGTCATCCCGGCGGGCGCGACGATGCTTGGCGCGACTCCATCATCGAGATTGCGCACCACGGCGAAGGCCGGGATCTTCCTCCGGCCAAGGGTCTTAGCAATTGCCATGTCTGTGAACTCGTACGAATTTACACGGCAGCTTTCGCCGCAACTCCGGAAAAGAAGCAGAATGTGCCAGAACCTTGCACACGTACACATACACACACATGCTAGGCGTTGCGGCACACATCGAAGGACGTTTTCGGACCTGCTTCCGAGCATCGCCCACGTAGCTGGGTGGCTAGTTCATCCATCATCTCCCGGCCCGTCCAATTCCTAGGCAGACTCAAGGTTGACTCGCCACGAGGCTTTCAGGCAGAGAGAACAAAGGAGAGACGGGTTGAGGAAGAGACCGAGAAGGTCCAGCCAGCCATGAACAAGCCCCAACCCAAACCAGAGGCAATCACCTCTTCGGAGCTCCTCGCAGAAACGCTGGGCGACTCCCGAGCAGAGCTGCCCTATGAACGAGCTTGACGCGACACCACCACCGACCCCAGGTTTTAGGGCTCTTCCTGGGAGACTGTCCCTGCAGGGGAGACAGCGTTAGGTGGTTGAAGCGGGCCACAGCTGCACGGCTTTTCGCTCTGCAGCGGGTGAATTGCATTTCATGGGCTCCCCTGTCTCTCCAAGCTGTGCGTCGAACCTCGGTCAAACCATACTCGACGATGCATCCTGGGACGCCCAGCATGCCAGCGGAACGCTCTTGGGAGCATCCCGGAGACCTTGGCAGCCCACGAAACCCGACTCGCCTCGCAGACGAGAGGCGCTATTGCCCATTTGCTGCTGCGTTATGGTTGTGTCGTCTACTATCACCCATCTAATCCATCAAGAAGGCGTCCCACGCGGACGCACAAACCCCCCTCTACCCATCTCGAGCCATCAAGGTTCGAGCAGTCCCTGGCTCTGGCCGCAGATCATCTCTGGTCCTGCTTCTTTGGACACCATGCCCCGGGCTGTGTCACAGCTCGGACGCCCGCCCGCTTGGCCAGGGAGGTGTTGAACCCTGCTGCTGCTGGGTGCTGCTCTCCGCTGTTCTCTTCCCCACCCTCAGTTCCCCCCAGCCTTGAGTCTTGTCGCTCTTCGTTGATTCGACTGAGGAGATGCAAAAAGAAAATGACATGTCTCTAGAATGGCCCGAACTCCGGAGAGTACCGTGAGCAGGATTGGAAACATGGTTTTAGCCGTCACGAAGCTAAGCGGGTAGCTCCGCCCTACCTAATTAGACCCTTTTTTACCGTGATTTAGTGCTCTTTGGCTCTTGGGGAGCTGGTGGATGGATGGTCGTATCTTCAACGTCGTTTTGTTTTTTTGCTGCCAAGCGGTGAGCAACTAGTCGTTCATTGGCGCGGCTTTCTCGTGGAAGAAGCATCCGCCCGTCACCGTGAACCTATGCCTTCTACAGTGTCTGCCTCGTGACGACGACGCCCAGACTTGGCGCGAACCAGCGTCTCCCGAGGACAAGAGGCGATTCAGACGAGTTGCACTCCTTTACGAAGGAGCGAATCACAGAACGAGAAACCAAAGCTGCATTTCTCTCCCTCCGTACGTCCATCCCACCAGACGAGTCAAGAAGCTCAAGCAAGCCCTGGCCTCGGGAGACCAGACGACTCGGGATCGCGCTCGGGTTCTTCGCGGCATGTTGCGAAGAAAGCGTCCGGCTGACTCGGCCCAACAAGGCCCCGTCAGAGTCGTTATGGTAAAGAGACCAGTGCACGTGAGGGAGCTTGGGGCTTCCCTCCACGAGAAACCCCCCCCCCCCCGGCCCGGGGGAGTAGACTACGAGGCTGCGATACAGCTTGCCCCCGCCTCCCTCGCTCCGGTTTCCTTCCCGCACCGCCCGTGTCCACGGGAAGTCGACGGCGGGACTTCTAACAGGCCCTAGCGGGGCCCGACGACGACGACGACAACTCGAGCCTCAAGCTAGTCCCCCCGCCGCACGACTCTGTCATGTTCCCGATCTGTGTCGTGTGTTTCTGTTCCGGTATTACTCCGCCCCACGTCCTGTCAAGTCAAGAGCTTGAACGGAGAGAAACCCGCGCAATGCCTTCCGCGGCAGCACGACACGCGCGGGTCGAGAACAGAGACGCAGAGACGGAGACCCATCGAATCCCAATCGTTTCCGGGTAGTTTCCGATCTGTCAAGGCCTGTCTCCCGTCCAGATCCCGCGCCATCTCCGCGAATCTCCGCGAATCTCCGCGATTTGCGGGCGCCAGCGCATGGATGCGCGGACGTCGTCCCTCGATCGATTGTCCGTTATCTGCGGGTCGTTTGGATTGAGGCTCTCGTTGACCAACCGACTCACAGCTCGGTAGATGTAAGTTCGCCCCCTTCCCAACCTCCCGGTAAGCGTGCTTCGCGGGATGTTGGGTGCGCTTAATCGCCAGGCCTCGTCCCTTGCTTGACGGGAATTAAGAAACCCACAATCCGAACGACAACAAGATCACGCGGCCCGTCGTCGCTACTTTACTTTTACTTCTATCTCACTTCACACACTTGAGTTTCTTGATTTGCCCGCTTGACGGGCGTCCCGGGGGTGCAGATCTCCATTTACTTTCTTGTTACTTTCTTGGTCTACCGGAATCTCTCAAACCTTGCAGTAGCAACCAGACGTTCCGTTTTTGTGCGGACCCAGACTCCGATGTCGTTAGTCATTTAGAGACAACACAAGACTGATATTATTATGGACTCGCTCGTTTAATTCTCGTAAGCCCCTTCGGAAAGCAGATACCTGCATAGTTATAACACGAATTGCGGTGACCGCCTGCGCACCACCGGCTATAATCCCAGGAAACCCCCTCTGCGGTCACCTGCATATTCTGCCTGAATGACCGTTCTCGCGAAAGCCAAATCCTGCAGAAACAAGGGATTAGGTACGAGGAGAGAAAAGTTCTATGCCGCCCGTCGCGTCGCAACCTTTTCCTCGCTCCAAGGATCACCCGGTGACGAAACCGCACATAGACTCTTCGCATCGCCTTGCCCGCACCTCCCCGCATCACCACCCAACCTTCCGACGGCTCGCCATGACCTTCCTACTCCTTCGGCAGTTTTTCTATTGGCCATTAGACTTTTCGGCAGCCAGTTGTGACGCCGACGCAGAGAGAAATGGCCTGCAACGACGACAGATGTGCCATCTGCCGTGCCCGGCGAGCTACTAATAGAGGTCATATCTGGTGATATCAACAGACTTCGTCTATTTCTGAAGGGATACGAGACTGAAGCCGGATACATACGACGGGAAGTGGAAGTTTTGGAGGAGAGTATGTGCTTCTTTGCAGTCCCCTAATAGAGCGTCAGGGCGAAACACAAACATATCTTGCCCACATCCCGCCTCGAATGCGCCCGTGACGACTCGTGACATCGCCCTCCCATCGTCGTCATCTCGTCCCAAGGTGGACTAACCTAGCTGACTCACTCGTGAATACCCATGCGGAACAGTCGTTAGCCATAGGCAAACCATCTGTACGACCATGGACCCGTCCCCTTTGACACCGGATCCGAGCGCCCGCCGCACCTACACCGAAACAGCCGTCCTCCTCCTCCGGTGCTACTGGCCGCTCCTCCTTCTCACCCTCCTCGCTTTCTCCGCCCTCCGGGCCCGGTACTTTTCCCCGCTCCGACGACTCCCGGGCCCATTCCTTGCCTCCTTCACCCGGGTCTGGAAGGTCCTCTCCACGGCCTCGGGGCGCACCCACCTCGACCACATCGCGCTCCACCGCCGTCACGGCCCCGTCGTCCGCACCGGCCCCAACGAAGTCTCTCTATCCTCTCCGGAGGCGGCCCGGCGCGTCCTCGCCGCGGGTAAAGGCTTCCGCAAGACCGCCTTCTACGCCGTCTTCCCCCCGGCGGAGAACCCCGACATCTTCACCGAAGTCGACGAGGGTGCCCACGCGCGCAAGAAAAAGGTCGCAAACGTGCCCTACTCCATGGCCGCGATGCAGCAGCTCGGCCCTTTCATCGACGACGTCGTCGACCTGTTAGTCTCCAAACTCGACGGGTTCGCCGAAGGCCGGCAGCGCGTCGTAGACCTCGGCGCGTGGCTGCACTACTTCGCCTTTGACGTCCTCGGGGAGGTGGCCTTCTCCCGGAGCTTTGGATTTCTCGCAGAGGGACGGGACGTCGACTCCGCCATCGCGACGATCGACAAGTCCCAAGCTTACAACGGTATCGTTGGGCAAGTTCCCTGGGTGGACTATCTACTCCGCAAGAATCCTCTGTGGAGGCTCGTGCCGGGCCTCGTCGACGCAGGGAGGAATGCGCCCATTACGAGGATAGCGTTGGGCGAGATGGAGAGGCGACGGCCGTTTGATAAGGAGAGCGAGGGGAGGGTGAGGAACGAGGATGGGAGGCGGGATTTGATGGCGAGTTTGATCCAGGGGCATCTGAAGGACCCGGAGAAGTTCACTGAGGGAGACGTCTTTGCCGTCGCCCACGGAGCCATGTGAGCAGATGGATAGAAATCTACCTTGTCAAGAATTGAACGATGCTGACAATTGCATAGATTCGCCGGCTCGGACTCGACAGCCTCGACGATGCAGTCCCTCTTCTGGCACGTACTCTCCTCAGAGCACATTCACTCAACCCTCGCAACCGAAATCACCTCCGCAGTTGCGTCGGGCGTTCTCCAGGCCACTGGGAATATCTCGTGGTCCGAGGCACAGGCCCTCCCCTACTTCCAGGCCTGCCTAAAGGAGGCGATGCGAGTCCGGCCAGCCGTAGGCCTAAACATAACTCGCGTCGTGCCCCCCGGTGGCGTCGATTTCGACGAGCACTTTTTCCCCGCCGGCACCGAAGTCGCCGTCAACGCGTGGGTTCTGCACCGCGACCGGACCACGTTCGGTTCTGATGCCGACGATTACCGGCCGGAGAGGTGGCTTGGAAGCATCGAGGAGGCTAAGAGAATGGAGAGGTACATGTTCCAGGTGAGTATTGCCCGTTCCTCCGTAATACTTTAAAGGGACGAGAAAGCTGACGCCGTTGGGTATAGTTTGGAGGAGGGAGCCACGTGTGCATCGGCCGGAACCTGGCGCTGCTGGAGATCAACAAGGTCGTGCCGCGACTGTTTAGGGACTTTAAATTTGAGCTCGCACATCCAGGCCGGCCTCTGAAAGCAAACGTCACGTTCTTCGTGGTCCAGGAGGGTCTGGAGGTTTACGTCGAGAGAAGGGAGATGGCCTAGGTGCGCCTCCCCGGCGTTGAGATCGGAAAGAAATGGGCAGATAGAGACACCTGATGACTGCCTGAACGACGAACTGACTCTTTGATTGCCAAGATTGTTGATAGCCAAATGGTTTCGCTAGACAAATAGCCCTGGTCTTCGTGACACACCTGCTGAACTCACGCAAAACACCATCGCGTCTCAAGTGGAGCCCCGAAAGACCTGCAAAGACTTGCCGTTAGTCTCTCAGGAAACGATGTGTCTTCCGTCGTCAGCCAAAAGAGAAAAGAAGCGAATTCTACCCAGCTCAGCGTGGACTTCTCGGGTGGATGTCGGGCCCGACCGAAGAACCAAATCGAGGGCCCCCGTTTAACCTTCTTCTATAAAATTTGCACCTCCATAGACATGAAGCGCGCCGATGGTTTAGTGGTAAAATTCTCCGTTGCCACTCAGCAGCGTCGGGGAGCCGGGGGTTCGATTCCCCCTCGGCGCATGTATTGTACATCTGGGCCTCTCGGACGAAGTCTCCTTTTTGTCGCTTAAGCACGCACACCTTCTCGGGGACGGTTTCAAAAGACTGGACAGACTGGAAACGGGTTGTACTGGATGTAAGTTGTTGATTACGGGCCAATTAACGTAGTCTGAATAAAGCGTCATGTTGAGAAAATAAAATGTGCTGAACCCGTGAAGGATCGGATTCCTGGCATGGAAACCAAAACACACTGAGTGACTGATTGATCCGGTCATCTCTTCTCTTCCCAACACAACACATTAACGCCATCTCTCGCTTCCTTAACACCCGTTCTCAAATCCCAGATCACTCTTGTCTGTCCGTCCTCGGATTCATCCACCTTTGATCGGTCGTCGTGTCTTTCGCCGTGTGCGCGTCGTGCCGGCAAAATTCTCAGTCGCGAGACTCTGTCTTTGGCATTCGAAAGGCTCGTGTCGCCCGCAGGAGCTCGGTGGGCCTTTTCGGGTTGGTGGTGTTCGGAAGGTGCGGGGGGGTATATATATGCGGCAAGACTTTCCCGCTTCGTAAATGCAACTCCCATGGACTTTGGGAGAGTCAAAAGCAAACCCCAACGCCGTTGCCATGCTCTTTCTCTTCGTCTCGCCATGAAGCCTAGGCCCTGTTATGCTGCCGCCCGTCCATCAAGCCTGATCTCCTCCCAATTCCCGAACCTAGTCGGAGACCAATGCTCCTCCTCATCGACGACCTTGACAGCCCGTGTGCGCGACTTATTCCGGATCTTCACCCACTTCCCCACGATCTTCTTGCCGATCAGATACGGCAAGATGAGAGGCCAGAACGCTAAAATGCCAAGGAAATAGAGCGCGAAGAGCGCCCTGTCTCGCCAGCCCCGCGGCGATTCGGCGTACCACTTTGGCAGTTTGAAGCGGTACCCGTTCATGCAGGTGTAGACTGCGATGCCGACTACGAGGTAGCCGAAGGCGCAGGCCACGCCCATGGGCACGCGGAGGTCCGGGCCGTGGGCGTGGGATGGGTCGCGTGGCATTGGTGCCATTTGCGATGCTGTGTGACGGTGGGTTTGTTTCACGATGCGGTTTCTTGGTTTCCTTCCTCTCGGTTGATTCGGTCTTTAGTTTCGTCCGAGACTTGGTTGGTCGAAGAAATGGTAGCTTGCGACGGAAGAACGAAGCGATGATGTGGCAGGTGAGTTATAGAGGGCTGTCCGAAGCTGAAGGTTTGGATATTTTGAGGAGAAAGCCACCCGAAAATGAGGACCACCTCGTCCCGCGGAAGACGACCAACGAGGGAACAACTTATCACTGCACTGCCATGAGGCACACGCATATTTTCCTCCTTATCCAGAACCCAACGCGGGGCCTCAAGGTCAATTAAACGGGGAAAGGCGCGAATAGAGTTGGACGCCTCGCTGCAAGCTTGACATATCTGCATCACGCGCCACCGCCATCTCCCCCCATCGCCACAGAAGTACATGAGGCTGTGTGCCGGACGGATGGCTTATGCTGTGGATTGGGCTGGGACATCAGCTGCCATGCGCCCAGCTTGCCCACGGAAGGGGCGACATGAGGATATGTCGGGCTGGTTTGGCGACGCAGTTCTTCTCAGAAGCTCTCGTAGAGCAAGTGGTCGCGGCGCTTGTTAAATTGACAGTTTCCAGAACCCTGTCAGGCTCCAGTTGAACAACAGAAACGTGAGTGAAGCGCTTCGAGCCAACGCCAAGACAAACGTTGATATGTTTTCTTTCCAGCTTATTATCCCGTGATCCCTAAGGATGAAAATTACAACAACCACCAAGAGCCCGAAGCACTAACAGCTCGACGTACTATGTGTTCCGTCCTTTAAGAATACGTCGCCGTGGCGAAAGCCAACGGGTATGACCAAAGACTGGTTGTCAAAGTTGGAGAGGTTGATGGACAGAACGAGAGCAATGCGTTCAAGCTTTCTGAGTCGATGCACCGTGTAGGCTTTCCATTTTCTCTGCCCTTAGCTTTGTCAACTACCATTGAGATCGTTTAACATTTCTAAAGCTGGCGCTGGAACACACGTGCTCTGCAACGAGGCATCCGACGATGAATTACCTGACTTGCAACACCACTCGCAACTGCATCCTTCCAGTCCCTTCGGAACCCGCGGGCGGCGCTCCAGCTCCAAGCAATGACCGGAAGCAAGCAAAACAGAACGGATTAAGCGAACGATTAACCGCCCATTCATTCCAGAAGGAACATTCCAGTGGAAATCGCATTGCACTATTAATTGTACGATTTCAGCAAAACGCAATGCCGTTCTTCCGTGTTAGACGAGTCATTGGGAGTTGCGGTCTAGCAACCCGCCCACTGAGTGGACTCTGGAAGGATCGAAGGATTCAGTTGGGGCCCGTGCCTTTACCCACAACACTCTCCCACGACCACAACTATGTGGAGAGGACTCTTTTCGCAGTAGGTACCATGCAACGATCACAATTATCAAAATGGAATACGGGGCACTGTAGGCAGCAAGAGACGAGACGGCAAGAGATGGGGACTCGGATTCAAACTCAGGACGTATATAAACAACTGTTCTTTTGTCTCTCTCGAATCCCATCTCATCCATCTCACTCACATCAATCACACGACAAGCACCTTGTCTTCTCACCTTACAACTCCTACCTTGGAGCTCCTCGACCCAAAGCCACCAAAAGACTCCAGCATCAAGCTCCTCAACCGCAAGACGCCAAAGACTCCAGCGCATCAACGTCCCCAACTCAAAGACGCCAAACACACCCGCATCACCACAATGCACTTCTCCACCGCGGCCGGCCTGGTCCTCACGGCGATGGCGCCCCTGAGCTCTGCCGCCGTCTGCGAAAACTTCGGCAACAAGGCCCTCCCCCGGTGGCAGGTGTCGGCCAGCGGCGTCGACGATGTCCCCGGAAAGTGCGGCGGCCTGTGGGACAACCTGAACGGCTTCCCCGGCTGCGGCAAGAGCCTCACCTACTGCGGCGGCACGAACGGCAACCTGGTTTGGAACTTCGTCGGCAGTTCCGGCTGCAACCCCGGCTTGGTCGAGGCGGTCTGGTGGAGGGCGACCAAGAACAAGTTCGGCGCCATCAGCTGCCCCAGCACCGGCTAAACGACAAAGTAGCCGCGAGAAGCGTTTTTGACCACCATAGTAACTCGAAGAAGAAGTATCTGCGATTGGTGTTAATGAGTGGTTGCCTGTTGTGTGGTATGAGGCACGGGACGGAAAGGAATTGCTTCGGTTTTGGGTATTAGTTGTGTTTAAAAAGTACCAATTGAATTTTACCTGAATCAGACCATACCCATGCCGTGAGAGGTGCGATCGCGACTCCTAGACGAACCCAGGTTTGATTAATCGTCCTGAATACACCTGTGCCTTACAAATTTGAGACTTGGACCAAGTGTCTGTTCTCCCTTGGCCCAGTAACCTCTTGAGGCCGTAGAGTTTCAAGAGCCAACTGCAACTGGGAGGTACGACCTGGGGGTTTGAAGAATGACCCCGATCACCTTAGCCAGCGAGAGGCGGAGTAATCCAGAGCTTTCGCCCGTTTCCCAATCTGCAAGATCTTCCTTGGCTTCTGCGGTTTGGACCATAACGGATCAAATTCAACTCGGAGTGAGCCCTGCTCGGCGTCATAAGTCGACAGATGAAGGGGGTTGTGACACCTTGGTCTGGCTGATCAGAGGATGCGTCGTCTTCTATAGAATCACGTGCCCAAGTCGGTGGACTAGAGACTCTTGTTGGTCGTTTGTTTGAAAAAGGTAAGCATGCTGATGAGTCATCCGTCTTGGGGGGTGCCCTCGGACTCGGAGGCTCAGAGTTGGGATGACTTCCCCGTCCGATCCCGCGGGCTCGGAAGCGAGCTTTGGGGTTGACCCAATCAATACCCCCGGTGATTTGAACCCCAAACGCTTGCGATGTCCGGATCAAAGTCGGCTATAATAAAGCGTCGGGAGTTGCCCGACATCCCAAACCCCAAGAGGAACGCGAACATGCCATCTCGGCTGTCTTCATTGTGGACTTTGATGGTGCGAGAGCCAGCTAGAGAGCCGGATTGGCTGCGGGGAGATCCTGCGGATGTAAGTGCCTTATCTCAACCCTGTTAACATCAGCGATAGTCGGCTCGGGTGCGCGGTGCGGGGTGTCTGAGGGTGTATCACCATCGCAGGTCGATATGGCGTCAGCCCGGGTTCGGCGCCGACCCACCGAAACGCACGTTATCGCACCCGGCCGGGGGAGAGGCACCGGCTCGCATGCTGCGAGGGGGGAGTGATAAAGACAGCAGACCCTGCGAATATGTCTCGCATTTCCCTAGGGCGTGATCTGCAGCAATAAAGTTAAGTTTTTCGAATTCAAGATGGGGAGCAGCAACCAGCTTCAAGTCGCCATCATCGGCGCCGGCATCGCCGGGTTGACGTCGGCTATCGCGCTCAAGAACCACTCCGGCATCGACGTCCAGATCTATGACAAGGCGAAGGAGTTGAGGGAGGTCGGAGCATCGATTGCGCTGGGCCCGAACGGGCTGAGGACGCTCGAGAAGCTCGGCATCACGAATGCGCTCGACGACGAGATTGCGTTTCGCAACAAGTCGGGTTATCCCATGATCTACAGGTGAGTTTAATGGGTCTGCCAGAACTTGCCGTCGCAATTCTGACGGTGCGTCTTAGGCATTACCAGACCGGCGAGATCGTCTCGGTCGATGAGCACCGCGGCGAGATCGAGCCGCGCCACAAGACGGCACGTTTCCACAGGCCGCATCTGCAGCAGGCCTTGCTCAACCACATCGACCCGGCGCGCATCCACTTGAACAAGGCCTTCCAGAACATCTCCAACGACGACGCGACGGGCCGGCTGCAAATCACCTTCACGGACGGCACGGCCATTACAGCGGACATTCTGCTCGGCGCGGACGGGATCCACTCGGGGGTGCGCAGCTTCTACGTGCCGTCGAGTCGGTCCAAATGGACAGGGTGGACGGCGTTCCGCGCCGTGTACCCGATCTCACACCTGGCGCACATCCCGGACCTCCCGGACGAGGCGGAGCACTGGTGGGGAGTTGACCGGACTTGGTTCATGTCGAAGCTCGGCCGCGGGCTATTCTGCATCGTGGCGTCGCACCAGGATGACCCGGATGCGGCGGACGCTGCCTACCGGGACAAGGTTTGGAACACGGACAGCGACGTGGAGCTGCTCAAAGTCCACTATGCGAGCTGGCACCGGCTGGTGCGGGACATCATCGAGGCGACGCCGGCGGACTCGCTGAAGGTGTACCCGAACGCGTCGGCGCATGGGCTTGAGAGCTGGGTGCTGGGTGAAGGAAGGGTCACATTCGCAGGTGACGCGGCGCATGCGCACGGTGGCGCGTTTGCTGCGGGAGGAAGTCTCGCCATCGACGATGCGTGGGCCTTTGCTTCGGCCGTCAAGCACGTGTTCCCAGCTACGGCGACGGAGGCACCCGCGGCCAAGGAGATCGAGAGGGCGTTGAGGCTGTACGAGAAGACGAGGAAAGCGCACACCGATCGGGTGCTCGAGACGGTGCACTCGACGAACAAGAAGAAGGTCGAGAGGTTGGGCCACGTCGAGACGGACGAGGAGCTGAGGGCGAGGATGAAGAACCGGGTCGAGCCTGTCTGGATCCACGAGCACGACGTCGAGGCGGTCTTCCGGCAAGTACTGGAGGACGAGGCGAAGGCGAAGGAGGCGAGGTTAGAGGCGAAAGAAGCGCCGGTTCAGATAGAGAGTCGGCTTTAGATAAATCAGAGAGAATGATGATCTGTAATGTTGGCATGTTAGTTCATGGCACAAGACGAGTTTGATGGAGAGGTATTCTCAGCTGCAGGATAGCTTTCCATATCGACAACGCACGGGTCTTGGGCAGAGAGCCGAGATCAAGTCGGAGAATCTTGTAGAAAAGAGGTCAAGAATATAATCGTCAATTGTGTTCTTCTAAGCGGAACAAAAGGGAAGGGCGCTGGTGTAAGTGCTTGGCTGGTAGGTAGGTACACTGTAGGTGAAGCAGTGAGATCTGCCTCGGTGCTGCCAGTGTCACGTGGACTCAACACAGTGGATCCACGGATAATCACGTGTTTCTCCAGTGGCAGAAAAAAAATCGAAATTATGATAATATTTGGTATGTAGATACCTAGGTAGGTAGAGACAGAAAAGGAAGTAACAGACTGACCCCAGAGGCTCCTTCCATTGTTATTCTTTCCCTACCAAAGCTCAGCTCAGTGAAGCTTCAGTGACGCCGTGGTGGTCCCTGCTCTGCACTAGTTGCCGTTGCGGTCCGTGCTTTGTCTCCCGCCTGTTGCCCACTAAAATGAATGGGCGAGCATCTCTGGTTGGCCAATGGCTCCCTCCCTCTGCGCCAGCCGCCTTAGTGTGGGCCCACTCGTACTCTTCGTCCAATGGCCGAGCTCTCGCAAGCTCCACTAGCACCTTCCACAGATGGTGCTGTCAGTCCCTTCCCTTCCCGCCTTGCCGCTGTCACCCGGAAGAAAGGCGCGCGGGATGTACCTCGTACCTACCTAGGCAGTTCGCAACTGCTGCTCTTCGAGATTGTCTAGGATTTACGGCGGGTTGCATCCTCTCAGCCCTGATTCTGTCGCATTCCCTCCTCGGGCATCCTCCCCCCTCCTCCTCATCTCTTAATTGTTTGCTTCCCTCCCACTCGACCCCCACGGTTCCTCACGCTCCTCTGGTATTCGCACCGTTGTCTCCCTGCGGTCAACTACCCCGCCGGCGGCTGAACAAACACCTCGTCCTGTTTGCGTCGCTCGACATGGCACAGCCTTGCAACAACCGGATGCCTCGACGAGTGGCATTATGATCCTCTAGGCTGTCAGGCCTCTATCTTTTGACTCCTTTACCAGGTACCTCGACCCCTTTCGGTCCTGTTGCCATGATCTGATCACAAGCTCTGACCGCAGACTTCTCCTTCTCCAGCCCCTTCCATCCCAATATGGCACCCCAGACGAGGCCTGCTCCGGCGCAGCCAGCCCCGAGAACCCCCCAGAAGCCTCCTCAGAGCAAGCTACACGCCGAGATCATCGAGAAGCTGAACTACGAATACAACCTCGACATTAGACTCCCTGACGCAACCCTCACCCCTCTGTCCGCTCGCGACCGCGCCCGTCAAGACCCCGCCTTCCGCCGCAGCGACAAGATAATCAATGGACTTCGCTATCACTGCTTCAAGAGAACACACATGCTCGATAACATCCTACGCTGCTTCCGGAACGAAGCCAAAGCTGCCTCTCAGAAATGGATTCGCCTGATAGATCCTGACGAACCCTCCCAGCCGCCGAAGCCCCCGAAAGCCGCCTCACCTGGCGAGATTTTGGAATTGCAGGAGATATTCATTGGATTGCTAGACAAGGCCAAGCCCACCAGAACAGCACCAGACTTTGGACACTCTGACAGCCGCCCGCCAGCTATTTCTTCCGGTGAATCTGCGAGAATTAAGAGAAGACCCGCCGAGGATACCAAAAAGGATTCCCTCAAGAGGGTCAAGGCCAGTCCCCCGGACGGCGAGGACGTTCAAGAGATCGTCGCAGGCGCCCTGGACCATGTTCCGAGCCGGTCGCGGTCCGCCAAATCCTACTTGTCCTCTGCCCGCTTTAGCCGGCTTGAAGAGAGACCCCCGCGAGCGACCACCGCGCCATCCCTCGGGGGAAGCATGTACGCACCCACCTCTTTTGCGACGACCGCCAGCACGAGCCGGGCGTCGCTTTTCTCTGCCCCGAACGAACCGGGACCCAGCACGCAGGAAACAATACCTGCTTCAACAGACGAAGAGAATTTGCGACGGTTGAAGCCGGGCAAGGAGCGCAGCTCTCCGCAATCCCAAGACCTCTTTCCCATATCGTCCGGACATATCGAGGCATTTGATATTTCCTTTAGGGAGCACGAAGCAGACACATCACCGAGAATCAACACTCAACCCCCCGGCCCCATACCGACCCCGGCCGCTGGTCCCCCTGGTCTAGCAACAGTGTACTCGGAAATCTCGGGCCTCGATGATTCGTCGCTCTATCAGCCTGTTGCTCGTCTTAGTCGATCCCCGCCGGTTGACCTCGAGTCGCGACTAGACGCTACCTGGCGTGAGTCTGCCTGTTTCTTTTCTTCCTGCAGCACGCTTCTTCGTCTTACAATCCCTTTGATACCGTTGTTTCGCGTATGTTAAATAGATGATAGCTAGATTTCCTCCTTGGCTCAACAGGGCCCCTTTCGCTATCGCATGGGAGGTCACTCGTATTGCTCTTCACTGTGGCGTCGATCTCGGCGAGATTGAAATGTCTTACCAGCCCGACTGGTACAACTACCCTAACCTGCGGAAGTCCCTCTTTGAGCACCCTCTTTTTGCCCAAAAGTCCTTCCCCGAGAGGCCCAAGACAGACGCCTGGACTGCGGCATTGAGCGGCTTCAAGTCTTCACGAGGACAGAGTGTCGTATTCGCCGCCTCTCTCGAACAGAGTAAAAACAACAAGTCCGGCCCTGTCTTTGACCTCACCATGCAGCCGGTTGCTCTGGACCAGGGATGTCGTCTGCACCGGAAGTTCGGGTCTGATCGTTTCGTGGAGATCCTGATGCCGTCGCCAAACTGCTGGGAGGAGCCCATCAAGGCCCCGGAGAAGAGGGAGCAAGTCACCCGCTGGCTATCCACGAGGCTGCACTACCTGGCTGGTAGGCAGTGGCGGGCATTCTATGCCAGGGATGCCGGGCACAAGACCCCGCCGAAGACTGTTGCCCTGGGTCCGGACCCCAAGCCTGTTTACCGGGAGAGAATAAGTCTCTTCGCGGAGCACGGTAATAACTTCCTGGCTTCCAACGCGAACCCTAAGGCGACCCTAGACAGCTCCGGGGACGTTAGAGCCAAATTGGAAGTTCGGCACATGCTTGACTGGCTTCTTCAGTTGGACGAGAACGAAGATCAGCCGTTTCTTAAACTTTTCGCCCGAATCCAGCTGGGACTCAGCAAAACCACCCCCGTAGTTGTGCTCAACCACGATCAAATACGTCACTGCACGCAGGACATGCTCTCGTCAGAGGGCAAGGTCATGAACGACGGCATCGGCGTCATGTCGCGATCACTCGCGCGCAAGATCAAAGACGTTCTCGGTCTGTCAGTTGTTCCATCCGCCATTCAAGGACGGTTGGGCCCTGCCAAAGGCATGTGGATCATCGATGTTCAGGGCGACGACACAGGCGATCTTTGGATTGAGACGTGGCCCTCCCAGCGAAAGTGGCGCTGCGACTTCAAGGATCCGCTACACCGCACACTCGAGGTCGGCAGCCATGCCGCGGAGCCACGATCCGCGAGCCTCAACATCCAGTTTCTGCCCGTTCTTGAGGATCGTGCCAAAAACAAGATTGCGATGCGAAAGGCTATCGCCGATAGTCTGATTAACGAGCTGAATCGTGAGCTCGAGGAGCAGAAAAACGCAATGCAACATACCATCTCGCTCCGGCAATGGGTCAATGAAAACTCGTTGCTCCGGAGGTGCCGCCTAGCTCACAATCGGGTTCCTTTCCTCGGCGGTCTCCCTGAATCGACCGAGGAGACTATCAACTATCTCCTGGACGGCGGCTTTGACCCGAATAATCAGAAGTTCCTTCAGGAATTGGTCTGGAATCAGCGGAGGGCCAAGTGCGAGAACCTCAAGAAAAAGATGAACATCAAGATACCCAGGTCGGCCTACCTCTACATGGTTGTCGATTTCTGGGGTATCTTGGAGGAGGACGAAGTCCATGTGTGCTTTTCGTCCAAGTTCCAAACCGAGTCTTTCTCTGACTCTATGCTCCACGGATTTGATGTCCTGGTTGCCAGGTCTCCAGCTCATTTCGTGAGCGACGTGCAGAAAGTCAAAGCCGTGTTCAAGCCGGAGCTGCATGCACTCAAGGATGTCATCGTATTCTCATCCAAAGGGCGTGTGCCTCTAGCAGACAAGCTTTCGGGCGGCGACTATGACGGCGACAAGGCCTGGGTGTGCTGGGAGCCCAGGATCGTGTCTGACTTTGTCAATGCTGAGGTCCCGCCCAGCCCAGACCTGTCGGATTATCTGAAGAAGGACAAGACAACGTACGGAGAGTTGGTGCAGCAGCATGGCAAGGCCGGGGCTGTTTCCGACATGGTTACCAACAGCATCGCGTTTAGCATGCGTCCCAGTTTCTTGGGTATTGCAACGAACTTCAAGGAGCGGCTCTGCTATTGGACCAACGAAGTCAATAACCAGTACGCACTGTACCTGAGCACACTTCTCGGCAACCTTGTCGACCAAGCCAAGCAGGGATACGAGTTTACTGGGGATGACTGGAAGAGATTTCGGCGGGAGCTTCTCGACAGTCACAAGTTTAGTAATCTCGATGAGCCTGCCTACACGAAAGAAAGCTGGCCAGGAGGAAAAGTGTTGCACATCATCGATTACCTGAAGTTTGAGGTGGCGAAGCCGACGATCGACAAGGAGCTGGAGAAGTTCCACCGAGCGATGAACTCAAAAACAGACAGGTCCAAACACTTGCTGAGGTCCTTGCAACCGAGTAGAAACGAGGAGGAAGAGCAGACCGCCGAGTATTGGGATGCCGATCTCGTCAAGCCTTTTGAAGAATTTGAGAAGCTAGCTCAAGGGAACCCGCAGGCGAAGATAGTTCTCCGAAATCTCACCAAGGACCTCGAGGCGCTGGAAAAGCAGTGGACCACGACGGTGGGTGCGGTTAAGGACAAAGATGACCTGCCCCGCCGCATGCTCGAGGTTCACGAACAGTGGTGCGCCATCGAGCCACGAGCGGACGGCGAGCTGGACCCCCTTCTCCAAGCTTATCTGACCCAGTCGTACGCATGCGATGACCGCACGACGTGGGCCCTCATCCGCGCAAGTGCTATTTTCAAGTACTACTACAACCGCAAGACCGCGTTCGCCTGGCGCATGGCCGGCATACAACTGCAGCTGATCAAAGCGATGACCACCGGCACTCGCGACAATGTTTTGGTTGCGGTGGTATCGAATTTGTACGCAGCTTTGAAGCCGGACGCCAAGTTAATCTCGCACGCTGTATCCAAGATGAAAGAGGACGGCTCCGAGTACCCAGGACTCGACTCGGATGGCGATGACAACGCGTTCGAGGAGTAGTTACGCCCTCACACACCCCCTATGTCTTTTCACAAACCAGGGAGACGGATGTCTGCCCTGGTGGCGGGCTCACCGCACGCTCAAGAACACGTCCTCTTGAGCGAAGCCGGTTGAGTGTCCGACAACCACTGGTGCGATCGTTGAGCGTGTTGCTAGATGGATACCCTTCGGCGCTCCGGCGCCGCGTCTTCTGTGTTATTTCCGTGTTCTTAGGGTACGTATATTTCTGGATTACAATAGAAAGCGACCGAAGTTCTTGACGTGGGTGGTGCCGATGTTGAGATATTTTGAGTTCCGAGGGCGTCGTCGTACGAAAAATCAAAACCCGCCAACCGAGTGACATAGTTTTATCAACACGCGGAAATGGCTCAACAACCCACCCAAAACCACGCCCGGAGATGCGCTTTGGTGGTGGTGTTGGATAATATTTGATGTGAGATGCAAACTTTGACAAATGCCACCCGATGTCCTACATGTATCTCGGAAAAGATATAAAATACCCAGATCTCTCGCTGTTTCTCCCTTTCCCATCCTTTCCACTTTTCCCTCCTGTTTCCTTTTCGGTTTCTTCATTCACCACCCCCTTTATTCACATCACATGATTCCGTCTCATCAACTTCCTCCTTCTTTGTATCGCAGGTTAGGCAATCGACCAGAAAGAGACCACCACCACCACCCCCAGGTGACGATGGCATCGAACAACACCGATGCCGGCTTCGGCTCTGGCCTTTCTTTCTCGGAGCCCTCGTCACCCCGCATGTCTACCGACCGGCTGCGCTTGCGGAAGCTATTGTCCGCGAACCCCCCTCCCCCTCCCAGAATCTCCCCGGCTCAGCTGCATCGCCCGACCCTCACGGTCTCCCCGGCTCAGCCGTTTTACGAGACTCCGCCGTCTCCCGCGGCTGCCCAGCCGTCTCCCCCGGCTCCGCTGTACCGCCCGACTCCCACGGTCTGCCCAGCTGAGCTGCACTACGAGACCCCGCTGCATCTTCTCGAGACTCCGCCGGCTGCTCGGCCGTCTCCCCCGGCTCCGCTGTCCCCCCTCCCGCCGATGCCCCGCACGTACAACCCGATGAAGGCCAAGCCCCTGGAGTCGGAGCGCGAGCCCGCGGACGACTTCGAGGCGTTCAAGCTGCCCCCCTGCGAGTTCCCGGACGTGCCCCTCGGGGAGCTCCGCGTGGACATGACGCCGTCCCGGGAGAGGCCGCGGTACTGGTGGAATGCCCCGCTTTCTACTTTTGACGCCCTTGGTATTGCTTCGGATGCACTTGGAGGAGCGCCTTCGTCGTCGTCGTCTTCTGCTGAGGGTGTCAAGGGCAGCGTGGCTGCCGCTGAGCCTGAGAGCGCGAAGACCGGCGAGCAGAGAGAAGCGGCAAAGACCCAGGCTGAGGCAGTGCGCGAGAGCTTCGTCGCGGCGAAGCCCGAGCCTGTGGTTCCGCTCGAGGGCTTTCTCAACTTTGAGAACGAGACCGAGTCCAAGGTAGACTTGGTCGACTTCCAGGCCGAGCCTGAGCCTGAGGGCAAAGGCAAGGGCAAGGAGAAGGCCATCACGCCACCGGATTACCCCTGGACGTGGAAGGTCCCTGGGCCCCAGGTGAGCCCGGCCGCACCGTCTCCCGGGCCCGATGCCAAGTCTGCCGTACCGGAGCGGCCCGAGGCGAACTCCTACGACAAGGCGGAGGGCCCTTCCACCCCGCGCGAACGGCCGGAGGACAACACCGAGAAGAAGAAGTGGAACCCCCGCGAGCGCTGGACTGCGATGGCGCGGCGCAGGGCCGAGTATAGAGCTCGGGATGCGACGGCGAAGAGTCTCGCTGTGCTTTCCGTGGACGGGCCTGCTCCGCTGATTGCCAACGGCAGCAATTGGGCCAAGAAGGTGGAGGCGTTTTCTGAGGCGCTGTCTGACCTGGCTATCAAGCAGGCCGAAAAGCTCAAGATGGAGAAGGCCAAGAATATGGAGGACGTCAAGTGCAAGGAGGACGTCAAGTGCAAGGAGGACGTCAAGTGCAAGGAGGACGTCAAGTGCAAGGAGGACG
>WIGN01000116.1:0-54570 GCA_014235955.1 Colletotrichum sojae | reverse complement strand
GGACGTCAAGTGCAAGGAGGACGTCAAGTGCAAGGAGGACGTCAAGTGCAAGGAGGACGTCAAGTGCAAGGAGGACGTCAAGTGCAAGGAGGACGTCAAGTGCAAGGAGGACGTCAAGTGCAAGGAGGACGTCAAGTGCAAGGAGGACGTCAAGTGCAAGGAGGACGTCAAGTGCGAGGCCAAGCAGAACGACCTCGCGTCCCGGTTCGGCGTGGCTGAGATCCCTCCCTTCCGCGGCAAGAAGGACGTCGAGAGCAAGGGAAAGGTGAAGGAGGACCTGTCCCTCGAGCAGATCGAGGCCGAGCTCGAGGTCATGAACAAGCGTGTCCCCGCCGCGCAAGAGGACAAGGGCAAGGGCAAAGAGAAGGAGAAAGTTCCTCGGCGTCCCATTCCTTCGCAGGTCAAGCAAGATTTCACGTTTCAGCAGATGTTGCTATGTAATATGTTCAAGAAGCAGGCTGCAAACTTGAGACACAGCATAAACGATAGCATGGACGACGAGACGAAGAACAAGATTTCCGACGAGGCGAAGAAATTGGCCGACAAAGCGAAAAATGTTACGATCGACTACAGGGACTACATGGAGGAGGAGAAGAACAAGGCTCAGTTGAAGAAGTCGGAGAAGGAGAGGGCCACGTTGGAGGAAACTGTGAAGCAGCAGGCCGTGGAGAAGACCAAGATTAGGGAAGCCGGTTTTAACCAGTCCCCGGCCCCGTCTGCGGGTCTCCCAAACGGGCCGATGCTCGAGGGCAGCTGCAAGGACAAGGAGGACGACATGTATCGCGCGATGTTCGAGGCAGATTCTCATCAGGAGAGGATGCGGCCCGAGAGCATGCGCAAGGACCCGGAGGAAGAAGAAATGGAGCGCTTGATATGTGAGATGGAAGAGGAAGATGCTCTTCGGGACAGGGAGCTGCTCGAGAGAAAGAGCAAGGGCAAGGGCAAGGAGGAGAACCGTCCGTTCCTGGCTTCCACGCCTGTTTCGAGCGCAAAGGACTTCAAGCACCAGAAGGATCTGAAGACCGAGAAGCAGCCCGTTGCCGCTGCCGCCGTCGCCGGTCCCTCTGTTGACTCCGCCTCTGCGTTCGGAGCTCGTTCTGCGAATGCCTCGGTCTCCACCTCTACCCCTATCTCCGCCTCTGCCTCTTCCCAGACCACCGCCTCCGCGTCCCCCCCAGTCGACGCCGCCACCAACACTGAGCAGAAGAGCCGGGTCGCCGACGCCGTCGGCAAGTCGTCCGAGATGTCCGAGTGCCTCGAAGCGATGCGGAACACGCAGGATCGTCTGATGGCGCAGATCGTGCAGCTCGACGACCGCATGAAGAAGGACACGAGCGACATCAACGCCAGGCTCGCGGAGCTGGAACTGAGAAAGGCCAACACGAAGGATACGCTCCAGGTACCGAAGGACATGGGACCGGGGACCTTCATACCTTGGAGCCAGTGGAAAACCATGACCTCATTGCAGCGACGGGAGTTTGTGCAGCGGTGGGTTCCCTGCCCGCCGGGAGAGACGCCTCGCCCCGCGACATACCAAGCCAGACCGGCGAGGGCAGAACCGTCGTGGTCACCGGCGAAGAAGGAGACGACGAGCCCGGCGCCCCCGCCGTCCCCGGCCCTTGGGTACGGCCGCGGATCTCCGGCTAGTCCGCGTGGCCCCGAGTACGGCTGGAGGTCTACCGCGACCTCGCATTCTCCCGCCAACAATGCCTACCCCCGCCATCTCAGTCCGGTCCTCCCCCTGTCGCAGAACCCGTCAGGCTACATCATGTTTGGAGACCACAATCCGCAGGTGCCCCCTGGCTATGCGAGGTGGGGGGTTCCTCAGGTCCCGGCGGCTTCTGTGCCCCCTTCGTACCCGGTGCCCGGCCAGCTTCCTCTCCGTTACCAGTATCCGGACATGTCGCGGCCCTCGCCCCGCCCCACGGATCCCGTGCATCCTGCCCGGGGCCGCGGCCGTGGCCAGAGCCCTGCGACGCCCCCCTCGATGCGTCCCGGAAACTACCAACCAACTTCCCACCCCCGGCCTGTCGTAAGGCTCCCGCCTCCGTGCGTGAAGCCGGAGAATGCGAATATGGGCCCCGTCGAGGACTTCCGGGACGCCTCGGTGGACGAGCTCGCCGCGAAGCTCGGCAAGTGCACCCTCACGTCGTCTGCCGACACGACCCAGACGACGGAGGCCAGCAGCAGCGCCGAGAAGGAAGATGCCGCGGAAAAGGCCCTGACGTGGCGCGAAAGAATCGAACGTGAGGTGCTCGAGGCAAACACTCGAATAATGTCTCAGGAGGCTGTCAAGACCAAGGAGAAGCACCGCGGCGACGCGCCCGCTTCGAAGGAGGCGGCCGCGCCCGTCGAAAAGACGGATGCTGACGAGAAGTCCCGGCCCACCGAGCCATCCAGCACGTTGAAGGAGTACATCCAGTGTGCCATGAAGTGCGTCAAGAACCAGGAGGCGATGACGGAAAAGATGAAGACCGGGCCCTACGGTAAGGAGTCTGCTTCCTCCCCGGTGGATGATGAGCCTGACGTTGACGAGTCTCTAGCGGAACACGCGCGTAAGGTCAACGCCGAGAATCACCTCGTCAAGACAGATGTTCAGGACGAGGTCAAGCCTGAGGTCAAGCCCGAGGTCAAGCCCGAAGCCGAGACCGAGGTCGAGTCCGAGAGTGATGAGTGCTGTGAGGGCTGTGAGGATGAGTACTGTGAGGATGAGGACTGTGAGGACGAGGAGTATGAGGATGAGGAGTATGAGGATGAGGAGTATGAGGACGAGGAAGAGGAGATCGATCCCGAGACCGAGGAGGGGATCGAGGAGGAGAGCGGTTCAGAGGATTACACCGAGGACACGCCAGAGGGGTGGGGGGTCGAGCCCAAGACTGAGGAAGAGGTCGAATCCAAGATCGAGGAGGAGATCGAACCCTTTGAGGAGGAGATCCGACGCAGGCTTGAGGTGGATACTCCCGAGGTGGAGGCTTCCGAGGTCGATGATGAGGACGATTCTGATATCGTGAAAGTGGACATTGTGTACGTGTCTAGCGATTACGAGTTGAGCGATTCCGAGTCGGAATACCTCGTCGTCTGAGGTATACCGAACCTCAATCAGCTGAGATCGGTCTCGTTCGAGACTGGTCAATTCCACCGCGGTCTCGCGAGAGAGAAGGGGACTGGGCCCCAGATCTTGCAGCCCGGCCCTCTCCGCAAGATGTACTAGACGGCCGTGCTATATGGAATGGACATTTGGTTTTCGGGTATTCTGGCGGTCGTAACTTGGTTTTTGCTTTTTTATATTTGCAATTGGGTTATCTCGATTGGTAGCTTGGTTGATGGGTCTCCTCACTGCCATTTCTCAACTCCTTTTAAAAGAATTGCCGTGTCCAACGTGCTGTGAACGGTTGTGGAAAGCCAGATTTTACGTAGTCGGGGGAACAAGGATCCTGTGTGGCCATGAAGAGTTGTTTATTGTGCTGTTTTTGTACTAATTTTCTACCTTTTCGCGTGTTTTTCTTCTTTTCCTCTCGTTTCTTGTTTATGAAACGCGTGTGATGTGATGATAGATGCTCGAAGCATCAGACTCTTCGAGTCAATGACAGCCATGGCAGCTGGAACCTAGTAAGAGAAAAAGAACCCTCGAACCACCGTTAACGCCACTGTTTCCCCGTTCCTTCAAATTCCTCCGGAATGACCGATATGAAATGCCGTAACCAGCGATGAACGCTTCATGTTTCTTTTCACGCCGACTTGGAAGGGTCCTGGAAGAAGATGACCTGCACGGTAACATCGTCGCGCACGTTGCGAGCAAGGGGCGGGTACGCCAGCGCGGCGCCGGTGAAGAGGGTGCGGCGGTTGCCGCCGAGGGCGTTCTTGACGAGGTGCACGGCCGCGTTGTCCAGGTCCTCGACGACGAAGTGCTCCGGCGTGGCGGCCCAGTTGGCCCAACCCTTGCTCATGTCGAAGCTGCTCGGCCTTCCGGGAGACGTAGCAAGCTTGTCGCCAGGCGTCTGCTTGCCGGCCCTGCGGGCTGCGATCCAGCGCGAGACGCACTCCACCGCGTGCTCCGAGGAGATGTGGTCCCAGAGGCCGTCCGACGCGAGGATGACGAAGTCGCCGGCGCTGACGGCGGTGGTGGTCACGACGGGGGCGGCGGTCATGTAGGGCGGCGTGGAGGCCTTGGGGCGCGGGCCGGTGCCCCAGAAGTTGTCGCGGGCGAGGCGGATGAGGTCGGCGTCCCACTTCCAGCGGTGGTCGCCGAAGGCGCGGGTGACGGCGATGCCGAAGAGACGGCCGGACTTAGGGTCGATCATGTCGGCCTCCTCGCCCGGATGCTCGCGCGCGAGGCGGTCGAACTCGGACTTGTTGTGGCCGTTTTGGTCCTTGGAGAGGTCGCGGGTGGAGTAGGAGGCAGTGCCGGCGGACGACGCGGAGCCGAGGACGGCGCGGGAGTCGCCGGTGCAGGCGACGCGCAGGGTCGAGGTGGACGGGTCGAAGATGGAGAGCAGGGCGCAGGAGCCGGCGATGGCGGGGGCGAGGGCCGCGGTGACGCGGGAGTCGCCTGGCTCGGTGGTGCCGGCGGCGAGGCCGTCGACGGCGCGCTTTGCGTTAGCGGAGATGAGGTCGTCGAGGTCGGTGAAGGCCTTGACGATGGTGGCGTCGACGGAGGAGTCTGGGGACGAGGCCGGGAGACGGGCGATGGCGGAGGAGACGGCGGGGATGAGGGCCTTTTTGAGGAGGACCGAGGTCGCCCAGCCACTAGATTCGTAGTGTTAGTGAGAGCTGGTGGTGTGAGATGATATGAGATGGGGATTCAGGACTCACGCGTGACCGTCGTAGACACCGTTGAAGAGGGTCTCGGACTTGCCCACGCCCGGGGCCAGGGAGTAGGTCATCATGTCCTCGACGGGGTAGTTGCTCGAGACTCGGGCGGCGTGGACGTGGGTGTTCTTGCCGCCGCCGGTGAAAGAGCCGATGAAGACGTCCTCACGTATCTTCTCGTCGGCCTTCTGGAAGTTGCCGGCATCGACAGGCGTCTGGGCGAGGTCGTCGAGGTCGACCGGGTCGGATCCGAGACGGGGGATCTTACCATCGGAGCCGCCGTCACGGCCCAGCGAGGACAAGCCCCAGCCGGCGGCCGCCGAGACCGCAAAGACACCGACGAGAAGGGGCGCGCGGGAGGCGGGCTTGCTGGAAGGAGACGCGGACGGGCCGGTGGAGGAGGGACGCGTCCAGCGCGGTGCGGTGCGGAGGGCGGTGGGCTTCGATGCGAGACCGGATCCGAAGCCGAGGCGGGCGCCCGCGTTGGGGCGGCGTGCCGCGCGCTGCAGCATCATCTGGGGCAGTCCAAGCAGAGAAGAGGAGGAGTCGGTGGTAGGATTGGGTGGGATCTTCCTCCCTTGGCGACTTGGCGATAGTGTTTGGCCGTTGTTGGTGCCACGCTGTTGGGAATGATGAGGATGAGGATGGATGGATGAGAGAGGGAGGGTGTGCATGAGATGAGAGTTTTTGCAAGTTTTTCCTCTGATTTTAATTTAAGGAAGGAACGAGAAAAATAAACAGAAAAAGATTTTAAGATGAGGTGGTAAGCTCTAGCCTCCAAAGGAAACCCCCTCTTCTTTCCACGACCGCTTGTGTTTGTCTCACTTGACCGGGGGAGAAGAGTTGTGCCTCTCACTCTCACTCTCACTAACTCTCAACCGGGGGGCTCTCTGAGGTGAGATTTCATGGCAGGTGATCGCGTGCTGATGCAGCCACCCAATTCCCACCCCTGGCACAGGGCACCAGAGCTCGGGGACCCACGGGACTATACGTACGTGTCAGCAAGGTTACTCGGCGTGCCCAGCCCGGCCTCAGTGGGACTCGGACTCAGGATAGTGAGAGGCACAGTAAGGAGGACCTCCTAGAAGTAGCTTAGTTTGTGGAGTTGATGCTGGTATGTGACTTGGAGATAGGGAAGTGACTCACTGAGAGAGATATGAAGATCTGAGAGAGTACAGTGTTTTAGAACATCACTTCTGATACTGGAGGACTGGTTGGGCGCTTGGTGCAACAAAAGCAGTGTCATACTGCGGGGGAGATGTTAAGTGATTAGGCATATGCAGGATGCTTTGTTTCTGTAGGTAATCAACAAATGAAAGAGGGCTCTTGGCTTTCACTTGAGACTTCACTTTTCACTATAAGCTTCTCACCACTCACCCCTCACCAACTGTAATGAGGGGCTGGAAAAGGTAAACATACCCAGCAAGGACAAAGTCAGAGGTGGTCCGCAATCAAGCCAACATCAGAAAATCAATTATTGCATCGGAAAAATTCCCTAGTACTATACATCAGCAATTTCCATGTCATATTGAGCTCTCATGTTTGTTTGTTTCGTACCTTCAGTGAGCATAGAGTAAAGCCCCACCTTTTCTCTCACCAGCCATTCCATCAACCTCAGTCAGACTGGTCATCTCATCTCATCTATACCTTGCGATAATTCATCATATTTATCCAACTCTACCTTGGTGAGATGAATCAGACCAGAAGGAAGCAACCCCTAGCTGCCTTTCATGCCAGTACTCCCTTCGGACTCATATAACCGCCACCCTCATGCCTCATACGGTTCCCATCCACCTCCTCGCCTTGTCCTGAATGACCTGTCGCGTCGGAGCCTGCGCAGCTCCCCTCGGCACGATTCCATCACTCTGCGTACTGACAAGAAACTTCCCGATACCAATGCCGTTGTTGGACCGCTTGCCAAAGTAGCTCCGCAGCTTCCGCTTCTCCGCGGAGTTGAACCCCTCGTCCGTCGCGTTCAGGTACACCAGCGCCATGCCAATCGGCAGCGGCGCCGACTGCACCCCGAACGTCCCCGCCGACGGGTGGAAGAGCACGTCAATAATGTCGGCGATCTTAGTGCAGTATGGCCGCGGGTTCGTGTGTTCCGACAGGCCCGCGCCGGCGACGGCTTCGGGGCCAAGGGCGAGGCGTAGCGTGCTGTAGGTTAGGATGCAGGTTGCCCAGAAGAGGCCCATGGCCGACGCGACGACGACGTCGCAGGCTGTTGGGTCGGCTGCGCCGCGCGCCTGGAGATCTGCGAGCTCGGCTTGAGGTGAGAGGTTGTCTAGCCACCAAGTGAGTTCCCGATCGATGCGCCAGCACTCTGCAATCAGTCTGCTGCGCTTCGCTTCCTTCTCGTCGCCTGACGCGCAGTCTCGCACGGAGTCGAGGTCCTCCAGGAGGCCCGGTATGTCGGTAAAGACGTCGACTAGGACGTCCCTTGGGGATTTGAGATGCGTCCTCCAAGGGACAGTCTTCCAGACGGGGTGGCTTAGAGGACACTTCCTCCGCTGCTTGATGTGAGATATCACCTGTTCCAGTCAGCCTTGCTCGACCAAAAAGATCCAGCCAGATTCAACATACCAAATGCACCCGAGCCGAGCAGAAGAGCCGGTGAGCATGACCGTTGACGTGGCTGCCGGGCCTCCGCTGTCCCACCAGAGCCATCTCGCCCATGGCATGGCCCTCCCAGCTCTGAGCCTGCGAGATTCCTCTTCGTTCCCTATCATCGGCACCGTACAGCAGCTGTGGAGGGGGTATCACGTTAGCCCCATGCCTTCACGTCAACCAGAATTCGGAAGAAAGAACTCACCTCGTACAAACCAAGTATCCTCGTAGCAACCATCAGCCCATCCGACTTCCACCTTGTCGGGTGCCGCAGCGCAACATTCGTCTCGTTAAGTGCGCGGCAGTAGAACCGCAGCCCGTCATCGACCATCCACTGTTGCCCGTCCCGCCGACCGACGGTGCCGAGACTAATAGCCAGCAGCGTCTGCCGCAGCGCCGGCTCGGTGCGGTAGAGGTCCTGCACCGTCAGCGCCCAGTCGGCGTGGGAGTACCGCGATATGGGGTTCGCCGGGCCGCCGCCGACGGGCGCGCCGGGGATGTAGCCATCCCAGAAGAGGTCGACCATCTTCTTCTCGTAGGCGGCGCGGGATAGTGTCGAGGAGTGGATGATAGACGTCGAGGACATCGTCACCGGTACCGCTGCCATTGCTGCCGCGCGGACCGTGGTCCCCCGAGCCGGGTTCGTCACGTTGACGAAGATGCGCTTGCGCTCATAGCCCTCGCACTCGATCCCGACCTTGAGACACTGCCCGCACGCGGGGCGCTGGAGGTCGCACTGGCATCGCGCTCGGTCAGCCGCGTAGGCGCGATTGCGAATGGGCTGAGGGGATGGAAATACGCCTCGAACCAAGCACTTACTCCCTTCTTGCGCCTGCGACACGTGTTACAGCCCTTGGACCGCCCGGGAGCCCCTACCATCGTCGTGGCGAGGGAGAAGCAAAATCAAGAACGACAATGGACCCTAAAATGTACGCTTTGAATTGCGATTGCAGCCTCCGCGCGAGATGCTTCTCGTTTGGGAATGGCGGGCGGCAGTGTTTTAATACCACACGGTTGGTGCGATTGGGGAATACGACAATCTCCCGACGGCGCGCGGGGGAAACGAGTGAGCTAATCTTGGTCCACTACGAGGCTTAATCGTTGGTTGGGATGGCATGGGCGAGGAGATCTGACGAACACCCTCCAAGGAGGCTTAGATCAATGACGGCAACATTTTGCATGCTAGGCGCAGCGTGAGACGGACTGTCGGATGGCCGGGGTATCGGACGGTCGGACGGTCTCTCATTCAACCACTCCAATCTCACTCCCACGTTGCTGGTCGAGTTTACCTATAGAGAGCTGCCCACGTAACGAAGGATTCCCGCCAAGAGCAAGCATATCTCCAAGGCTGACCAGTCAACGGCCGTCAATGTAAGCCATCTCCTAGGCCGCTTTGGGAAGCATTGCGCGCCGCCGTCATGATTCCGGCGCGGATATCGGTACAGCCCACTGCATCTCCGGAGAACCACGAGACGGGCGGGCGGTGGAGGTGGACAGCCAACCACCGCCGCCCGTCGCGGACGGATGAAGACCTGGTTGGTGTGATTGTCGCCCGCGCGGCTTTTCCTCAAACGTCGAATCCCTGCGACTGCATACCACAGCCTTATGGGCCACGGATATGCAGAAATGGCCTGGATGGGGTTTTGAGAGGACTAGGGAAGACGGAGACGATGTCCGCAGCCCAAATCATCATGAGTGAAGCTTGGCGAGAGAAGGAGAAGGAGGGCTGGATATAACTTATAAGAGCCCTGCCTGCTCGCCCTCTTCTCGGATGATTAGAACAAGCTCCATCGACAGCCATAACTTCCCCATCCCTCCCTTGATACCCAACTTCAACAACTCTCTTCCGGGTATACATACCACATCTCATACACCAGAATCACTCGGACTTCCCAAAGCCCAACATGGTCAAGCCAACACACCCACCCGCCAACGCCTTCGTGGCCGTGGTCCGCAAGGTCTACAACCCCCTCGGCTTCACAAAAGGCTACAACTTCGTCCTCTTCTTCATCTTCTTCGGCGCCATGATGGGCTTCACCCTCGCCAGCTTCAAGTCCATCAGCTTCAAGGTCTTCTGCGGCGAGGACAGCGCCGCCGCCCCGGGCGAGTGCTACTACTACAGGCAGAACCGGGAGAAGATCGGCATCATCCTCCACCTCGGCGCCATCCTCCCGGCCAGCTTCCTCGCCTGCTTCCAGTTCGTGCCCGCCATCCGCCACAAGGCGCTCATCGTGCACCGCGTCAACGGCTACGCTGTCGTGCTGCTGTCCCTCGTCGGCACGGGGAGCGTGTTCATGTTTGTTAGGAACGCTTTTGGCGGCGGGATTGACACGCAGGCTGGCGTTGGGGTGTTGGCTATCATGTTCATCGGATCCATGGTGCTGGCGTACATCAACGTAAAGAGGTTGCAGATCGAGCAGCACCGCGCCTGGATGCTTCGCGCGTGGTTCTACGTAAGTTGTGCCTCAGGACGTTGTGACTTCAAGCGCAATACTAACCGGAGGCTTCCTACGTGTAGGCCGGCTCCATCATTACCCTTCGACTCGTCCAGATCATCGCCACCATGGTCATCAGCACGATTGGCACATACTACGCCGTGCGGCCCTGCGCCCAGGTCGCGGACATGGTCGAAGACGCCAACCGCACCCTCGAGCTCTACCCGGAGTGCGCTTCGTTCTTCTCCGGTGCGAACCCGGGCCAGCAGGCCATTGTCCACGCCAACCTCAACGACCCCTCGTCCGCCGCCGAGGCCGGCGCTGCCTTGGGCCTGACGTTCGGGATGGCCTTGTGGTTTTCTCTTGCGCTGCACGGCATCGGCGTCGAGCTATACGTAAGCTTTACACCATTTCCACGTGTATCTATAGGTATGAATGCTAACACGAGGCGTAGCTGAGACTCACGCCCGCCGAGGCCGAGCGGCTCCGCAACGTGTCGTACAAGAGGCAGCTCGAGGCCGGGATGAAGTGCCCAGGTAGGGCCGGTATTACGGCCGACCGGATCGGAGACTCGGATAAGTGGCAGCCCTCGTGCGGCGGGCAGGAGAGGCCTCAGGTTGTGCACAAGGGGTCTCACGATAGCTCCGCCTTGCAGCTGCCCACGCCTTAAAGCTGCAGCTCTACATGTTGATGCAGGGAATTGGAGACATGAAAGCGTTTTGGCTTGTGGAAAAACATCTGACATAAGAATAAGAGGCTCAGAGAACGAAGGGAAAGGGAATGGATGGCACCGGAGTTTGAAATTACAGCAAGCGGCGCACTTGGATTTACCTGGTAGAATATTGGCAATTAGAATGTCTTTTAGTTAACCTCAAGCCATCCTGCGCTTCTTCCAAAGCAAAACATATTGACTTCCTGGACATTGATAACTGTTTACTTTGCGTGAGGACCGAAGTTCCGAATGTTACAGAATGAATGAAGCTCGAGGTGTTGAAAAGTTGAAAAAAAAGCGCCCTAAACAGATATTTTACGTTTGAAAGACATTGTTTGACTTGGACCTCTGCTTGGTAAGGGGGTTGGTTGGTTGAGTATAATTCACACACAAGTAGAAGAATGAGCATGAACTCGGCCCATGTACCGTCGGCTGGTGATCCACCCGAGATTCGCATAACGCGGTCCTCTACCAACTACTCTTGATCTAACCGGAACCTTGCCAATCGATAATTTCTGTGTGTATTTTCATACGCGGCGCGATGACCATGGCCGATTAGCATCGGCATAGCGCTGTTGACCCTGCCTCGGTTGAAACTATACCCATGACCTAGTTCTAGTACCAACATGAAGGCTCACCACTTCCATCAAGTGTTCATGACGAGACCGTTCTCTCTATTTTCTCGCTCGATCCTTTAGTTACGAAATCTTCCTTGACCAGTTTCAGATTCTTGCCGTTCGCCCCAGCGTCTCCGCCGAACGCCTCTGCGGTGGGTACATGAAACCTCCACAGCCCACTGGGCCTCGAAGATGATCGGCGGACATAGCTCAGTTGGGAGAGCGTCAGACTGAAGCATGGGTCCCACGACCCATTGAAAACTTCAATCACTTAATCTGAAGGTCGTGTGTTCAATCCACACTGGCCGCATCTTCACTTTTGGCCCGCGTCGATGCTGGGACGGATTTGTTGCCTGCCAGCATCAGCAAGCAGCCGTTGTTGCTTGAAGTAACTTTTGTTCTCCTGTAATGCAGCCAGCAAGCACTACGCGAGAGAAACCTATCTCTTTACTACTTACCAGAACATCACCGACAGAATGAGAGAGAACATTGTGACCAATGATTTCTTCCCCGTACTTAGGACTAATTCATAGTTTCGTGCTACCACGCAAGACCACCTACCCGCCGCGTCGATCTGCGCCACGCGCTGCCGCGCGAACACATGTCTCACTTCAACGATGCACTAGGGAGGGATAATCAAATGGCGATCCCTCGAAACCTTGGCGAATGGCTCTGCTTCACTTTTGCTATGACAAACGTCAGTGGCAGAGAGCGCATGCCTTGCCCAATTGACTTCTTCTCCCTCATCCTGATTTCTGTGCAGTTGCAGCAGCCTGGCGTGACTAGACTACGTGTAACCGACCTAAGGCAGAGTTCTCGCCCAGGGGACGACGGCTTCTGCTCAAGGGAGAGGGGAAATAGGTCGAGGTGGCATCGTAAACGTCGTGCACATGTCCAACCGCAGGGTGCAATGCGGGCATGTCTGACACGCCGAGACATGGCGGCCCCGAAAGCATGAAAACGAGGTGAGATGTGCACGTTGAGACCAATTACAACGACCCTGTATAGCATAACGGGCCGTCGCGTCTGCGAGATGCTGTGAGCCGGTAAGACAAACAACAGCCCGTTCAAGACAGTTGACGCGAGGGTGTATGGGCGAGGATTCCGAGTATCGAACGTTGCTCGGCAGGGCGTCCGTCCGACGTCTATGTGTTGTCCTTTTAATTCGAGAGCTCGACGTGTGCCCTTTTCTCTCTCCCTCTTCTCCCTCTCCCGCAGAATATTCTGGTTTTCCTCACAGCTTCATACAACCTGATCAACACGCACGACACGCAGCAGCAATGGCGTCGCCAACACCGATACCCCGACCGCCGCATGTGCCCATCCTGGGCAACATCCGCAACGTCGACCAGAAGAACCCCTGGTGGTCCCTCAAGAAGCTGGCCGAGGAGCACGGCGAGATCTTCACCATCAAGGTGATCTTCAAGGCGCCCGTCGTCTTCGTCGCCAGCGTCGCCCTCGCCGACGAGCTCTGCGACGAGAAGCGCTTCCGCAAGTACGTCGGCGGGCCTATCGAGGAGATCCGCTACGCCGTGCACGACGCGCTCTTCACGGCCTTCCACCATGAAGAAGAGAACTGGGGCAAGGCGCACCGAATCATCGCGCCCAAGCTCTCGCCGCAGTCCGTGGCGGAGCGGTTCGACGACATGGTCAGCACGACCAACGAGCTGCTCGCCAAGTGGAGGGACCTCGGCCCCGGCGCCGAGGTGTCCGCCGTCGGCGAGCTCAACAGGCTCAACCTCGAGGCCACGACGCTCGCGCTCTTCGGGAACAAGCTCAACTGCCTCTCGGGGCCGGAGCACCCCATGCTCGGCGGCATGGAGGACTCGACCTCGGAGGCGGTGCTGCGGCCCAACCGACTGCCGCTGATGAATCCGCTTAAGCACCAGGCCAAGTTCACGGCCTCGACGAACGTGATGAGGACGTACGCGACGCAGATGATTGACAACCGCAACGCCAACTCCACGGACCGCAAGGATCTCCTCTCGGCCATGATGTCCGCCTCGGACCCGGAGACGGGGAAGAAGCTCGAGGACTCACAGGTCATCGATGAGATAATTTCGATGCCGATCGGGAGCAGCACGGCGCCGTGCATGATCGCCACCGCCATCTACTATCTGATCAAGAACCCCGAGGTCGTGGCCAAGGCGCGCGAGGAGCTCGACGCCGTCGTCGGCGACGACGAGCTGGAGTACTCGCACCTCACACAGCTGCGGTACGTCGAGGGCATGATCCGCGAGTCGCTGCGGCTGTCGTTCGCGGCGCCCGGTTTCAACATCGAGCCCGTGCCGGACGCCGAGAAGAAGCCGGTGCTCCTCGCGGGGGGCCAGTACCAGGTCCCGCACGACCAGAAGATGGTCGTCGTGCTCGCGGGCGTGAACCGCGACCCCAAGGTCTTTGAGGACCCGCTGGCGTTCAAGCCGGAGCGCATGGTGGGGGAGAGGTACGAGGAGCTCCCGATCGGGGCGAGGCGGTACTACGGCAACGGGAAGCGGGAGTGCGTCGGGAAGCACTACGCCTGGCTGTGGAACATGGTCGTGATGGCCAAGCTGATCAAGGAGGTCGACTTTGCCATGGCGAACCCGGCGTACGAGCTGACGATGGACGGGTGGTTTAACGTGAGGCCGATCGATTTCCACGTCAAAGTGAAGCCGAGGGAGAACAGCAAGAACTGGACTCTGTGAGGTGGGTTTTGGCAGGATGACATGGATGTTATTTCTCACAATCTTTTAATCGATATCACACATTCACTTCCAACGATTATCACTTCTGGAACATGACTGATTGATGTGCTCCAAAATCATTATCTATTACTCATTACTTACGTCCACCCAGTTACTGAGGAATGGTCAGAGACAGCGAGGCCTCGTCGGGCGTGCTACCCTTCTTGGAGATACCGCCCTGAGCCAGGGCAATCTCGTTCTTGGCATCGTCGGCGGCGAAGAAGGCAGCAGTAGCAAACGGCGCGCCGAGCATGCAGCCGCCGGTGTCGATGTTGAGCGAGCAGAATCCGGGCTCGCGGTCGGCGTAGTTGCGGATGTAGTTGCGCAGAGGGATCTTGACGAGCGCCTTCTTGCCGTCGACGCCGTCAAACTCGAGGTCGATGGTCAGGTTGCGCGGGACGGACTCGCAGGAGCCGGGCCAGGAGGTGGCGCCGACGGAGTTGCGCGTGAGACCCGCGGCGGCGTAGAAGGCGTCGAGCGCGGACGTGCTGATGGGGAGGTCGTCGATCTGGGTGCCCGAGTCGATCATGCAGGCGCGCGAGCTCAGGTCCGTGTTGTCGAGGGTGACGTTCTTGACGCGCACGGTGGGGGCCGCGACGAAGTAGCCGACGGAGGCGCCGAGGCGGTCGTTCTTGACCGGGGGAACGCGGACGAGCTCGCCGGTGTACTTGGACGTGTCGATGGCGCCGAAGACGGCGTTGCCGGTGAAGGTGCCGTTCCACTCGGCGGGCGCCTCGTCGAACCAGATGCTCTGGACGGGGGCGCTGATCTCTCCCCTCTCGAGTAGGTCCTGGCGGACGTGGGGACCGGTTGTGTTCCACTCGGAGGTGCGGTAGAAGGGAGCGACGCCGAAGATGCCGAGGTCGTAGGCGGCGGGGATGCACTGCCCTCCGTCCATGAGGCGCTGCTGCATGTAGTCGGCGATGGCGACGCGGGTGTCGAACGTGGAAGTCAGACCGGATTCCGAGGCGAAGTGGAAGCTATCGTTGACGCTCTGTTTGCCCTGGACGATCTTGGTGTAGGCGCCGTAGGCGAACTGAGCGAGGAAGGGCTCCGGCTTGGAGGCCGTCGGGCTGTTGGGGTAGTCGTAGAAGGGGTCGACGGTGATGTTGCACTGGCCCGGGCAGAATAAGCCGGTGCAGCCCCAGTTGTTGATGGCGTCCGGGCCGAAGACCCAGAAGTTCTCGGAGCCCTGGTCGAAGACGACCTCGACCTCCTTGCCGGAGACGGGGTTCACGAGGTTGGTCGCGATCTTGTGGCCGCCGCCGTAGTAGTAGTGGAGGGGCACGCTGACCGTGGGGATGGCCGCGAGGGCGCCGTTGGCCAGGGCCGCGATGGCGAGGGACTGGGTGCGCATCTTGTCTGTTAAGGAGTTGAGGGTAACGACTGAAGAAGAACGGGAGCGTGAGGAGGGAAAAAGACCGTATTTGAGAGCGAGATATGAGAGTTGCTCTTGTACTGTAATCGGCTTCAGCCTTCGTCAGGAGCCGAGGTTTCCTTCTCACGCCCTACGAGGATCATGACGGGGATATGAAAACCGGGGCAGGAAATCAATGCTATTTTGAGAGGCGGGTAGCTCCTTGGGTGTGTTTCTTTGCGGGGCCGAGGAGTTAGTATTGACAGTTCACGAGGTCATATGATCATTCAGACAGGGAGGGCATTCGGAGTTGCCATTCCTCTTCCAAGGTTTTGCCATGACGGAACTCTAGAAACTTGCCCAACTCGCCCCCAGACGCAAGAAACCAAACGATGGCATTGCCGTTTCTTCCGAGCACAAAAGAACCTTCTTCGTATTAAGATCGTGACAGGCCTCAGGTAGAGTGCCCCAACGGGGTTGCAATGGGGATCCAATGAGGTCAGTGGTGGATATCAACCGTTCATCCATCACCACGGGCGAAAGCGAGATTGGCTCAATGCCATTCCGCCTGTCGATAACTCGGGGTGAACCCAGGACGGCTAGGGCCGGCCGCTGGGCCCCTGTTTCCCCGAACTGGTTCGGCACTCGTCCGATCTCTTGGATACGAGCTTTTTGGTGGGGATTTTGGGTGGTTGCCCCTGAGTTGTCAAGGATCCCCCCGGCGAGGACATAGACCACGATCATGTCAAAATTTTGTCCATGCGATGCCCTCGGATTGTCGAGCCAGCCCGCTTGACGGGTATCCCATGCCGAGAAAGCTTGTCTCTCGCCCCGAGGCTTGGTATTAGTAGAGTAGACGTCTGCAGCCGGTGGGCGTGATGTCTTGGTTCACTATTGACGACCATCTCCCACTCGTTTGTTAGGAGGAAGACGACCACAACGGCGAACATGAGATTCTGCTGGGCTACCTTGCTGCTGAGCGGCCTCGCTCTAGGCCACCCGACATCCAGCAGCCGCACCGTCTTCGAGTCCGCCAAGCAGCTCCCCCAGGGCTGGCAACTCGTCGGCCCGGCCGAGGACCAACTCCCCCTGAGGCTCTCCATTGCCCTCAAACAGCCGGGTCTGTCGGACCTCAAGGCCCGGCTCGAGGTCACCAGCGACCCGGCGGCGGCCGAATATGGCGCGCACGTCTCCCGGGACGTCATGAAGACGTACCAGGAGCCCGACGCCGAGGCGTACCACGTCGTCGCCTCGTGGCTCGAGGACTACGGCATCTACGACTTCAAGAGGGAGGGCGCGTGGGTGCGTTTTAATACTACCGTCGGTGGCGCGAACCGCCTGCTTGATTGCCGGTTTGCGCGGTACCGGTACGGGAGCGAGGAGCCTGCGCTCCGGGCGAGGGAGTACACGCTGCCCGCGCGTCTCGCGGAACACATTGATTTTTTGTTTCCTGTGAGCCAGTTCTTCCGCAAGCCGCCGAGGATGCAGGACTCGGTGAGGGATGTGGCCAAGGTGAAGCGAGCTGATACCTGTAAGTCTTGATTCTCACAACAGAGACCTGGCAAGATTTAATGAACTGACCAAAGCCCCAGTGCCCCAAAGCTGCTGGTCCTACACGACCCCGGACTGTCTCGTGGACCTCTACAACATCAACTACCGCCTGCCAGACGGCCAGTCGCCCACGGACTTTGGCATCGCAGGCTTCCTCGAGGAGTACCCCAACGTGCCGTTCCTGCAGAACTTCCTCGCGTCCTACAGCCCGCTCAGGAACAACACCGGCTACGACTCCAAGTACAACCTCACCGTGGAGTCCATCAACGGCGGCAACACGACCACCGAGGGCGGAGGCGTCGAGGCCCAGCTCGACGTGCAGTACAGCATGCCCTTCATCCAGCCCATGAACGTAACGTACTTCTCCACCGGCGGCCGCGGTCCGGAGGTCGGGCTGGACGGCAAGGAGAAGACGCCGCAGGAGAGCGGAAACGAGCCGTGGATCGAGTTCCTCGAGGCCCTGCTTGCGAGGGAGACTATCCCGCATGTGGTTTCCATCTCGTACACGGATGACGAGCAGGCCATCCCGCTGCCGTATGCGCGCCGCGTGTGCGATTTGTTTATGCAGGTCGCTGCGCGCGGTGTTTCTGTCCTCGTGGCTACGGGCGATGGCGGTGCGGCGGGTATTCGGTCTGGGAACTGCGTGTCTAACGATGGGAAGAACACGACCAAGTTCCTGCCGACGTTCCCTGTTGATTGTCCGTACGTGACGGGTGTCGGGGCTACGGGGGCGTATCTGCCCGCCGAGCCGGCGTGGTACAGCTCTGGCGGATTCAGCGAGCACTTTGAGCGCCCCGCGTGGCAGGATGCGGCGGCGAAAGCGTATATTGCGGGCATCAACGGCTCCCACGACGGTTGGTACGCGCCAGGCGGACGGGGAAGCCCGGATATCTCGGCCGTCGGCTCGCGGTTTTTGATGCAGCCTGGCTGGACGCAGAAGGGCACCAGCGCAAGCACGCCCGTGGTCGCGGCCATGATCGCGCTGGCTAATGATAAGAGGATGAGGGAGGGTAAGGCGCCGCTCGGGTTCCTCAACCCGCTGCTGTACTCGGACAAGGTCCGCGCTGCTATTGATGATGTGAAGAGCGGTTCGTCCGGGAGCTGTCCCATCGGAGACCAAGTTGAGAGCGGGTGGGAGGCGACGGCCGGCTGGGATCCCGCCACGGGATTGGGCACGTTGAACTTTGCCAAGTTCATTGAGGCACTTGAGTAATGTGTAATGCAGTATTTTGGAAGAGTGATACAGTAATACGAACATGAACATGTGTCCACGAGTGTTCTGTGGCCCGGGAGTCTGCCGTAAATAAGCAATCTCAGTCTCCCACGATAACATCAGAGTTCCCTCAATAATCTCAAGTGTACCACACAACCTCCAGATAGCTCTCATACTCGCCACCGAGATGAACAGCCTGCTGTGCACACTTTTCAGGCTCAGACTTGAGAAACTCAAACTCGGGCAGGCTCATGTCATGACCCGAGACCTTGAGCATCAACTGCTCCCCAGCATCAAACTGTATCGCCGTCGGCCAGATCCACACCTCAAGCTCAACGACCTCCCCCGGCGCCAAAGGCTCGTCCACATCGTGCGCGAGCGTCTGCCAGTGCATCTGAGACAACTCAGGCGCGACCCTCCTCCGGCTCGCGCGCAGCCTGCCCGTGGGGCCGAGGTACTTGAGCGGGTTGACATCCGGCACCTCCGACGCGTCCACGACGCCCAGGTCCTCGAGCGGGATGTTGACGTGCTCCAGCTCTCTCCCTTGCGCGTCTCGCTTCCGCAGCTGTGTGTATAGATCAAAGTCCGGTTGCGAGGGACAGCAAGTGTGGATGACCAGCCGCGACGGGCCGACGAGGGTTGTCGCGTGGCCGAAGGTGTAGACGAATTCTAGCACGTCAGCCCCTTCGTACGCCAGGGAGCTGGAAGACCCTGCGTTGATCCGGTTCATCGTGCGGTCCTGCGCGAGATGAAGACGTTGCAGCGTGGTGCTCGATGTGCAGGGAACGAGCCAGGGAAGGTGGTCGAAGGAGAGGTCGATGATGGGCGGTTTGTTGAAGCCCAGTACCGCGAGACGCACCGGCGGCGTCTGCTCCCATCCGTTCTCCTTGTCTTTGAGGTAGCGGTCGAAGAACCTTTGGAGGTCGTCAGTCCGGGATTTGCTGTACAGGTCGTACCATTCTTGTGTGGCGTGGACAGCGATCCTGGCGACGGTTAGTATTGCTTGAGGTCTGTCTTGTGGATGCCTGTGCCTTACCACTTCTTCTGGTGGGGAATCTCCTCGAAACCTCGAAAGCTCCCGATGGTGTGCAGCGCCGTGGAGAAGCTCCCGAGAATGTAGGCGGGCACTTGGATCTGGCCCATCCGAGCCCTCTTGTCGTCCCAGTACTTGCGGCTGTTCGGGTGCTCGAGCAGCATCGCGACGTTGTCCTCCTGGTCTCCGCGGCCTGCAAAGTACACACAAAACGATATCAGCTACCGGGCGGGCACAACAGAAGAAGGAATGCCCGCATGCTTGCTTACCCCATAGGACTTTCTTGATCACCCCAGCGAACCCCGGGTCGGGAATCCCGCCCCGACAGGCCGTCTCCCGCAGCATGTCGCTGGCCCCTTCGAAAGGCGCGATGCAGGCTAGGTGAGGCGGCCTCTCGGCGGCGACGAACCACTGCGTCACCGCCAGCCACGAGTTGCCCGCCATGCCCACCTTGCCCGAGCACCACGGCAGCTTGGCGATCTCCTCGACGCAGTCGTGGCCGTCCCTGCCCTCCGCCGTGCCCCAGACCCGGGAGTCGCCCTCGGAGTCGCCGATCCCGCGGGCGTCTGCGTTGACGATCGCGTAGCCGCGGGGAACCCACTCGGCGGGGTCGAGTCTAGTAGATATCAGCGAGATGATAGATGGATTCATAGATGAGACGTACCCTTCGAAGGACTCGTAGCCCGAGAGTCTGCTCAGTGGGATCCCGACTCTGAGGGGGAACTTGTCCAGGTTAAGAGCACCTAACGGAATCCACGAATCAATGAGTGTCGCGAACATTGAATGGACTGCGCGAACCTGTTCCGCTCTTGCCGTAAGGCGACCACATCAGCAAGGCCGGGACCTTGTGCTCCGTCTTGGGCCGGAAGACGTCAACGCGGATGCGGACACCGTCCCGCAGCGTCACGAACTGGTCGGCCTCCAGGATTACGTCGCACAGCAGGGCACGGTTCTCGGGGGTCTTCCGGTGGCCGGCCGGCAGTTCCACCCGGGACGGCTGCTTGGGCTCCCACGAGGGGCGGGCCATGGGGCACTGAATCACGTCGATAGAGTTAATGGTGAATGGAGCCATGTTGTGTGGTATCTGGTCGAAGGTTTTGATAGATGTGGGACCGAAGCTCTTGCGTCGCAGTGTCAGTCTTTCAGGATGAATCTGTTCTTATACAACCTTTGACCAAGAGGTGCCCTTTCGTCTCTGACACTCGGGTCGCTCCCCGCGTCAGCGTTCGTCACCTCCACGTGGTCAAGATCACTAAACATGACATGGCCCCAAACACAGCCCACTCCGTCTGTCTCCCCCATCGGCAAGCTTTCACGGCAGAAACCCTTCGAGGTCCTTGGACGATGGTTCAGCTTCAGGTCTCCACCAAAAGGGCGAAAGAGCCGAGGCCTCGGAATGTCGAGTCGACGAGCCGTCGACGCATGGCCTTGGCGTTACGACCCGCCCGCAACTGGCGCGGTTCGGGGACCTCCAAGTGTTTAGACTTTGGCCCCCTCTCTTCGGGAGTTGACCGCGGGGACCCCGGAAGAGAGGGGCCGGCGTTCGGACTCCCGAAAATGACCGACTGGCCGATTACGTACCGGAGCGAACATCATCGCAGGACCCGGTTTTCCTCCACATTACGGGGGCATGTTGTGTGTGAAACGGTCACCCGGGCCCCTAACTAACTCCGGCCGGCGTCTGGGGTACGATGGGAACAGCGGCACGATGCGTCGGACAGGTGGACGCTAGTAGGAAGATGGGGAGCATGGGGTTGTTTGATCAGTGATCAACCCGAGGCACAGCGAAGCAGCCGGTAACTCGCGTTGGTGTCTGGGGGTGTATATATGTACTCGGGAGTTGGCGGTCTACATTGGTGCTGGGGTAGCAATCAACCATGCCGATCAAAAAGACATCGAGCGCGCCTGCGCTCTACGTCGACGACGACTGCAACTTCAAAGTCATCCGCGACGTCCCGATCCCCCAGCCGGCCGGGGATGAGGTCGTCGTAAGGGTGTCCTACTCGGGCGTCAACCCGGCGGACGTCAAGCACGCGCCGCACCTGGGTGTCAAGTCGACGACGCTGGGCTACGACTTTAGCGGACGCGTGACGGCGGCCCCGGATAGCTCGGCGTTCAAGCCTGGCGACCTCGTGGCGGGCCACACGCCAACAGGAATCGGGAGGCCGGTGAGGTACGGCGCGCATCAAGAGCATCTCGCCTGCCCCGAGGAACTGGTCTTCCGGGTACCGGAGAACCTTCCTGCGGAGCGTGCGGCGTGCCTTGCTACTGTCGTAGCGACGGCCGCGGACGGCCTGTGCAACATCTTCGGGTTTCCGACTCCCGGGGACGAGACGGCGGTCGGGTTTGAGACGGGACCGCTACTCATCTGGGGTGCGTCAACGAGCGTGGGACTGTGTATGGTACAGCTCGCAAAGGCGAGCGGTGCGTCTCCGATATTCGTCACGGCGTCACCCAAGAGGCACGAGTTGCTAAGGAAGTTGGGCGCGACGCGGTGCTTGGACTACGCGGCCCCGGACGTGGCATCACAGATCCGGGAGGCGGTGGCAGAAGCCGGGGCCGGCCCGATCAAATACGCAGCCGACTGTGCTGGGGCGCAGGGACCAGACGGATCGGCAGCTCGGATGGCGAGATGCGTGGACGGGGAGGAGGTCAAGTTTGCGGTGGTCACGCCCGGGCCTGACCAAAGGTTCAAGATGATGCTAGCGTCGGCGAACACGCCGATCAAGCTAGCTTTCGGCGGGGGCCCGACTGTGGAGATTCCGGCACGGCGGGAGGCGTTCGGGCGGATGTGGAAGTCGGTAGTGTGGGCGGCGGAGAGCTACGGCTCGGGATTCGTGCTGCCGGTTGTGGATGTATTCCGGGGGACTGCGGAGGAGGCGCTCGAGGAGGTCAAGAAGGTGGCGGATCAGGGCAAGATTGGTAAGTTGGTGCTGGAGCAGCCACTGCTTTGAGGCGATGATATCTCGGAGATGAGATAGGGTCGCTGTGGGAGAGATGGGGGCATCATTGGATTGCATCATGAGTACAGCATAGCGGTTTCCCGAGGACAAGTAATTATTGGTTGTATGCCATGGCTTATGCACTATCAACCAACAGCGGCGCTTGGTATCCGTATCACGAAACACGGCATAATTCCAGGCTTACAGCTATGCATGCGCTAGAGATGAGACAATCCTATGTATCAAGTATCCTTCCGTGATTGGCCCCTCCCGCGGCGGGCCGTCATGGTGCCGGAGGCCTCGGCCGACGATAAGGAGCCCAGTTCCCGGGGGCAGCTCCGGTCGAGCGCCGGTCTCGACCGCAGCGGCGTTATCTCGAACCAATCACCACTCTTCAATGATGCCGAAGCCCCACCCTCGTCGGCAAGACGAACGCCGCGCTCGGCTCCAACGCTCTGGGCAACACACACACCAACTGCGCGAAAGAAACGCATAGAAAATCAGTGGCGCTCCTCTTTCTAAAATATCCACTCGGAGCGTTGGCGCTACGGAGAAAAAAACTAGAGGAAAAAACCAAAGGCGGAAGGTCCAGTCTTTCCACTGACGCAACAGCGGGGATTCTGCACGTCTTTCCGTCTCCGTTCGTTATCCGGGGAAATAACGACCAACGCTCTCACTCACTCGCTTTCTCTCTCACTCTCACTCTCACTTTCCTGCTCACTCACCGATAGGAAAGATTACGGTTTCCCGTGCTTTAACCGCTCTGCTCCCCCCTCGTCCTGTCGCTCATCTTCCTTGCTCTCCCCTCCCCTCCATCTCTTGACGACCTTCCTGGTTCTGTCAAAACTCTACTTGAGCCTCCCTCTCCATCTCTCTGCGTCAATTGGTGTACCTATAGTCAAAGCGTCGTGACGCAATAAGAACCTGTTCATTCTCGCCACCGTTTCGTTCCGTCCCGCCCTGTCCGTCTCCGTCACCGTCCCGGATCGTGAACCACCCTCTCGATGGCCGCAGATGAACAAACGCCCCTCCTCAAGTCCGGCGCCGGGGCCGTGAAGCGGGTCGGCCGCGGCCTCTGGTCCCCCGCGAACCGCATCCTCTTCGCCGGCTTCCTCGTCTCATTGACCCTAGGCCTCACCCAAGTCCCGTACGTTGTACTATCGCTTTTGAGATGCCTCAACACCATTACTAACACCCCCCAGCATCATCTACGTCTTCCGCGTCATGGCCTGCGAACACTTCTACACCACGCATCCGCCCTTCGACGGCCCCGCCGCCGACATGTGCCACCGCCGCGAGATCGACGCCAACACCGCCACCCAAGTCTCCATCCTCGGCATGACTACTTCAGTTTGCGGCATCCTCAACCTCTTCATCTGCGGCGACCTCATCAAGCGCTGGGGCACCCGCTGGGCCCTTGTCAGCCAGACTGGTCTCTTGGGAATCCGCGTCTCGTGCCAGATCCTTGCCGTGTCTGCTGGTGGGCAGCGCGGCATTGATCTCATGCAGTACACGCAGCTGATTGGCATCCTTGGCGGGCCCAGGGGATACATGCTCGTGCTTAACACCGCTGTCGCTGAGGTCGTCGAGAGGAGGAAGCACACCGGTGTCTTCGGCAGGCTGCAGGGCGCCGTAATGATTGGCACGGCCATCGGATACCTGCGTACGTTCTCCCTGACCTGCCTCCGTAAGTATTGACTAACAGTTCCCTGCAGTCGGCGGAGTTATCGGTGACATCTTCGGCATCGTCAGCCCCTTCGTCTCGGCCGTCGGCTGCTTCGCCATCGCCACCACCTACGGCGCCATCTTCTGGCCCTCGCCGCCCGAGAACACCGACGAGGCCGACGGGAAGACGACATCTGGGGCCTCGGGCTTCCTGACCCCGATCAAGGTCCTCATGCCACAGAGGTACCGCCTTGACAACGGCAAGGTCGCCAAGCACTACGGTCTCGTGTTCCTTGCTCTTGGCATCTTCTTTGGCGTGGTAAGTCTTCATCGTTCGCCAGAGATCCTCTGATGACACCTGTGCTAACGACATCACCAGTTCGCGACGGGCTACGCCCCGATCCTCATCCAGATGTACGCCACCTCGCGCTTCAACTTCGGCACCACGGAGAACGGCATCCTCATGTCCGGCAACTCGTGGATCCGCGGCGTGTTCCTCATGTTCATCTTCCCCGAGATCATCGACGGCGGCCGCCGCTGGTTCGCGTCCTCCACCCGCGCCGGCGCCCTGCACACCCCGCTCCCCGAGGAGGAGCGCGGCCTCATCCCGACGCACCCGGGCGACATGGACCCGGCCCCGGGGCTGATGAACGCCTCCGAGCCGACGGGCGCGCCGCCCGAGGAGGAGGACGAGGACAGCACGTTTGATTTGTTCTTTTTGAGGTGGAGTCTTGTTGTTGACGGGGTTGTTACGTCGCTTGCGGCTTGGGCGACTGAGGGGTGGCACGTTTACCTGGGTACGTGAACCTTCGACGACACGAGTGCAACGATGAAATACTAACACATCGCAGCCGCCTTCCTGCTGCCTTTTGCGTCCGGCTCGGCTCCGGCCGCCAAGGGCGTCATCACCGAGATGTGCCCGCCCCACCAGCGCCAGGACGCCCTGAGCGCCATCACCCTCGTCGAGAGCGCCGCCACGCTGACGACGCAGGGCATCTTTGGCTTCATCTTTGCGTCCCTGTCGGAGATTGGCAAGCCCAACCTGACCTTTTTCTGCAACGCGGTAAGCATTAATGCTCGCTTTCTCTGGGTTCTACTGGTAGCTAATCGAATTCCAGGGCCTTGCTGTCATCGCCGTGGGAATCTTGCTCTTGGCGCATTACCCCGCTCCCAACAGCGTCAGAGTTGAAGAGGAAGGTGAGGAGACTGCGGTACAAGCTTAGTACGCATGGTTTTTAAGAGTCGTGGTTCGATGAGACGTTGGTCGATGTCGAGATACCCGCCCATTCGAGATGAATATGGGCAGTAAGTGGGAAAGGTTGGGGGCATTTTACCTCACCAAAGACCGATCAGCAACCAGCAACATCTTACTAATTTAGTCGGCGTGGTGCGGAATCGAGAAACTAAAAGTGTACATTTAGACGAGAAAAGTAAATGCAAAATTTCGTCCGTTCCAATTTCTTCATCCCGTTACTTGGAAACGCGCGTGTCGTCAGATGTAAACAGCACATACGCAGGACTATAGGACGGCCGAACCCGCGGGCTACTTGGTTGGCTCGCATGCTCCGGTCGATTTTGACGACGATAAAAAAAAAAATCGGCGTATGCAGGCCCCTGGCCTACTTCATTCGGCGACTCGCGCGAGACTCGGTGTTGATGACACATGTCGTAACGCGAAGAGGCCCTATACATACGCGATTACCAGCGCTGTAATTGTGGTTCCACTTTTGCAGCGTCACAACACAGAAGTCTGCCGCGGCGCTTCACTCTTCAGACCCCGACGCCTCCGGGGCCGCCGACGGACCCACCCCCCGCATATCCCGGGCCTTCAATCCCGAACCCAGTGTCGTCTTCTTTCTCTGGGCCACTGGCGCATCAACTTCCTGCTTGTCGGTCATGGATGTCGCGTCCCGGCGAGTAAATTTGCTGAAAAGAAGAGTTCCGCAGTGGATTCGCACATCAACGTGCTATGGCAAAAGTCGTCAGGTCCATTCATGGCCAAACGCCGAGATGTGGCGTGATTATTGACATACTGGGATCTCGCCGCCTCAAGCTCGGCCAAAGGGATTCAGATTCCCAACCTCGTCCACCGTTACTATAAGACGTGAGCGGCTTTAGTGCCCGTCTCGTCTAATCGTTTCTAGTCAAAGCAATTCATACAGCGAACAGACCAACTACTCTACTCGCACGCACTTGACTGCGAAACCACACCCTCGATTCCCGTTCACATCAACCCATCATGAACCCCCAAACAATGAAAATCGCAAGGGCCATCGCCCGCACGTCACGTCTCGCACCGCATGTTCGCTACTCATCAAGCCAATCCCTCCCCCGGATCCTCTTCCCCGACACCAAGGTTTATGCGCCGGCAGACTGGTCGCAGTTGCTGAAGAAGGCGGCGGTCCGGGTTACACAGTAAGCCATTGGCCCTAACCTTCTCGTCTCAGGCCTCTGATTGTTTCGCGTAGGTATGCCGGCTTCGCCTCGGTACTCATGTTCTGGCCGTATCCCATCTGGACGATCGCGGAGGCAATGCACTGAGTTGCGTGGTCACATGATGGTTGCGAACAAGATTAAAACTAGCGATTTGTTACTCGGTTCCTTTTGTATTACTAGAATTATCACCTATGCTGCATATCCTGCGCATCGAATTCTCACAAGTTGTCTCTCTTCTTCGGATTGCGTTGTCGTTGCGTGCCAATATTTGAGCTTGAAGGAGAAGTCCAGCTATCTCGCGTATATGTTATCGCCTTTGCTCCTTCGTTGGCTGAAAAATATCTTTGCTATGCTCACTCGGCATCGCAGGTAAAGTAATTGCACTGTGACTCGATACCACCCAGCACTCGCAGGTAAACGCCCACAAGATCGCCGATGGCCTCTCTGCACACTCGGTGCGGGTTGTAGCCGGTCTGGACTCGGCCCTCAGTTCATGACATCAGCAGGCCGGGGCTAACCATTCGCGGAAAGCCTCTAACGCATTCGCGAAGATCGGACGCTTGGCCCCGAATCTGGTGTCGCAAGGTTGAACGAACAGCCATCGAATTCTCAGATTTCCATGAAACGACATCGACATTCCGGTGCCGGTGCCGCTGGCAAAGCACGCACTTTGTTGCTAGGCACGTAAAGTAGACTTTTTGGGTGGCCAGAGTTTTGAATTTACAAGCGTCATTGACTTTCACGATCCGCGCCCTAGGCGCTTCCTAGAGCCATTTGGGAATAGCCTCCTGTCACGGAACCCAATGATTCCAGTTCTGAGTCGGATTACAGCATTGAAATAAGATCCTTTTTGGTTTGTTGGATACGTAAGAGTAATCTTTTCTCCGATATAAGAGGTGCGAACATCTACACTATATCCAAATGGAAACAGTCCAACGCTTTCTCAAACACCCTGTCGAAACTGCCCAACAGACGTTCAACATGCCATCCGCCGACACCTCTTTCGCGGCCCACGTGGCTAACCAGTTCAGCACCTACGAGAAGGACAGACAGATGTCCTCCAAGGATGCAGTCTACACCACCAGCAACGGGGTACCCGTGGCGCACGCCTATGAGGCCCAGCGAGGCGGCGAGAGCGGTCCCTTGCTTCTGCAGGACTTCCATTTGATCGATCTGCTCTCGCACTTTGACAGGGAGCGCATCCCAGAGCGTGTGGTCCACGCCAAGGGCAGCGGCGCCCACGGATTCTTCGAGTGCACGAACCCGATTCCGGAGCTGTCGCGGGCCGATATCTTCTCAACGAAGGGCAGGAAGTGCCCTATTACTGTCCGGTTCTCGACTGTTGGCGGCGAGTCTGGGTCGCCGGATCTTGCGCGCGATCCGAGAGGCTTCTCGGTGAAGTTCCGCACTGAGGAGGGGAATTGGGACATGGTTGCGAACAACACGCCTGTCTTCTTTCTGAGGGATCCTGCGAAGTTTCCGCAGTTCATTCACACACAGAAGAGAGACCCGGTATGTATCCAGCGCTGCTTTGTATGCTGGGTTGATGCTGACACGAGATAGCAAACTCATCTCAATCACATGGATGATTCGTTCATGGTAAGTGCTCCTCAAAGTCATTGTGCTACGAATTCATAGCTGATATGTGCGTTAGTTCTGGGACTATCTCTCGCAGAACCCTGAGTCGATTCATCAGGTCATGATCCTCATGGGCGATCGCGGCATCCCGGACGGCTACCGCTTCATGCATGGCTACGCGGGACACACCCTCAAGCTCGTCAACAAGGACAGTGACTGGGTTTACGCCCAGATTCACATGAAGTCGCAGCAGGGCACCAAGTTCATCACCCAAGAGGACTCCCTGACCAAGTCCGCCGATTACTCGGGCAAGGATCTTTTCGAAGCCATTAAGGCCGGCGACTACCCGAAGTGGTCCGTCGAGATCCAGACCATGACGGCCAAGGAGGCAGAGGACGCGTGGGAGAATGACAAGATCAACGTCTTTGACCTCACGCACGTCTGGCCCCAGGGCAAATACCCGCTCAAGAAGATCGGGGAGTTCACCCTCAACGAGAACCCTGTCAACTACTTCGCCGAAGTCGAGCAGATTGCTTTCAACCCGGCGCACATGCCGCCCGGCATCGAGCCTTCAGCGGATCCGGTCCTTCAATCCCGCCTGTTCTCATACCCGGACACGCACCGCCACCGCATTGGTGTTAACTACCAACAGCTCCCCGTCAACGCCCCGCGGAACGGCTTCAGGGCGGCCAACTTCCAGCGCGATGGTCCCATGGCGTTCTTCAACCAGGGCGCGAGGCCGAATTATCTCAGCTCCATCGACCCGATTGGATTCCGCGGCCGCAATGCGGAGGCTAACAAGCCTCACGACCGCTTCGCTGGCGAAGCCATCTCGTTCTTGTCGGATATTCGACCCGAGGACTTTAATGCTCCGCGCGCGCTGTGGCAGAAGGTTTGGGACGAGCCTGCCCGTGAGCGGTTCGTCAACAATGTCACTGGTAAAATGGAACTATGCAAGGACCAAGCGCCGCTGAAGAGGCAGATTGCCATCTTCCGCGAGGTTGATCCTGATATTGCTCAGCGCCTGGAGAAGAGTACGGGCATCAAGGGATATGACGGGATCGCCAACATGAAGTTCAATGGCACGCATAATGGCTTCGCTAAGGACGGGGCGAACAAGTATGCCAGTGGGTTGGAGTCCAAGGGTACCAACGTGGCACAAAATAATGGTGCTCCGGTCAAGGGGACGCATGATGGTGTGGATGGCAGATGAGGCTGTCTTGACCTGTAGGCAGATAGAAGTATACGAATATGAGTAATTACTTCCACTTCTAATCTTGGCTGTTTGGTTTAGCGCGAGCCTTCTTCCTCTTTTTCGTGTACTCCCTGTTGTTGCCTGCTTGATGGATTGTTATTTGAGGCTGTGCAAAACATGTGCATGTTGGTTCGCGACCCTGATTCGACCAGCCTGTCAGCCCATGCAGCCCATGGGAACGCCTTACTCTGAGGCATCATTGTGAAACATTACAGAGAAATGTGTGAGCAATAGTTATTTGAGAGTTTCCCCGTCGTAGCAGACAATTGTCATGTTTCGAAGAGGACATCACAAACCCACCACTGGCACTTAGTTTCAACGTTAGATACCCCAAGATTGTCATACGCATCGACCAGAAAAAATGCAGCTCCCGCTATCATCTCTCTTAAAGTCCGCGAAGGGCGTGACACAAGCCACAAAATCTACAGAGGAAGATATCGAGCCGGTGATGCAGCTGTTGTCATCTTACGCCGTAGACTCGGAAGATGGCGACGTTACTCCCACCAACCAAAGCGGAACACGAACGCCAACCTTCGAAGAATGGCAATCGATCATAAGAGAAAACCCCACAAGTCTAGACGAAACATCTCTTCACATAGCAAGCCTCGCTATCGCAATCTCCCATATCCGAGAATCGTGCCGTCAGAACCAACCTCTCTCGCAAGAGGACACGAACAACCTCTGGACCACTATCTACAACGCCCTGACAAGCCAAAGTCTCTCCTGCCCGCTCTTCGCAGCGTCCCGGAGCGCGCAGGGTCTCCTTGCGGTGCCCCTCTGCAGCCTTCTCAAAGACGGCAGCATCGACGAACTCATCCGCTTACATGTCTGGATGCCGGACGGCAAACGCGGGAACCCGGATTTTGCCCTTCACTCCCACCAGCCCTTCGCACAAAGCTGGATCCTGGCGGGTGAAGGCCTCGACCACGCTTTCGATGTCGAGCGCGTCGACGAGGGCGCGACGCACGCTGGCTACGCGCTCGCGTGGGACGATGGCAAGGGCCGGGACTCGTCGTACAAGACGCACCAGGCGTACTCTGTCGTCCGGAACACCGGAGAACTGTTCCGGGCCACGGAGGTCGCAACGGAGAGGCATGTTCGGGGCGACTCGTACAGCGTTCCGGCGGCGGCGTATCATGCTACAGAGGTTGCCGTAGATGAGCTACATGCCACCCTTTTCTTCTTTGATTCTTACCGGGGGTTTGTGAAGGATGCTGGGGTTCTGGGGCCAAAGAACGGGGAGTCTTATAAGCAGCTCAGGGACCCGGCGGGGATCACGCCAGCGGAGCTGGCTAGAGCCGTTGAGGCTGTCCGAAAGCAGGAGATGATGGTCGACGGAACTCTGACTGAGGTGCGGTCGGCTTTGTAAAGGGCGGCGAGGGACATCTCTGGGATCGCTGCACTTTCCAGCGAAGAGTATGGTTGGATATGGCATTGGAGTTTGGCGTTCAACGGAATATTTACAGGGAAGGAGCTCACCGAGGGACACAAGATGGGGGACTCAGATAGCAGAATGCCATGGAATTTTGTTTAGTTGTTCATACTTGACACCCTTCTTTCGCCAATATTATCTCACTTCAGGCTGCTCTTCTCTTTTTCAACCCTTCACCATCTCGACCGACAAGTCAGCAGGCCAAACCGGCTGGTCAACGCCGTTCCCTCGCGTGCCCACGTTATACTCTAGCTTCACGGCCTGGTCCTGGTACTGGGCGACGGGCTTGACCACGAGAAACGTGCCATTGACTGCGGCAGAACTGCGTGGCTCGAAGAAGTGAGTCTGGAAAAGAGTTGCGACATCATGGGAGTAGAGAAGCTTCGAGACAGCCGGGACGGTGTAGGGCATGGTATGGTAGTGCCTAAAGACGGGCGAGCCGTGGCGCTCCCACATCTCCTTCCAAACCGGCTCCGGGTACGTCCCGCACGAGCGGACGAGCCACTGGTTGTAGTAGTTGAGGGCAACCTTTTGCACATGTCAGAGTTCCTGGGCAGTGGAATGCAGAAGGGTTTCTTACATCTACGCCGTAGCTGCCTCCATTCTCGGCTCGCTTCATCAAGGCGTCCAGGGCGGCTATGCTGCCACACAGGCCGGCGCTGCGGACAGTCAGCTTTGTTCCATAAATCCTGCAACTAGCTCCTCAAGGCGGAATCAGAACAGACTTACCCATAGTCGGAGACGGGAAAAGGAGGTGTGACAGCTTCGTCGTGTCCCATGGCATGGCCAAACTCCCACGAAACACCGCAGCACTCAAAGAGCAGATGTCAGCAACTTAAACACACGGACGACCGAATTCATGTGTGCTCACTGCGTCGCTGATCTGCTGCCACCCGCCACGGTTCTGCCACGGACCGTGCCACCCGTAGCAGTTCTCGCGGAGGTGGACAATTCCCCGTTCTCTGTTCTTAACCAGGTCGAAGATATCATCGCGACCGAATCCGAGTTTCTGCATCACGCCGGGCCGGTACGCGTCAACGACGACGTCAGCGTCCCGGATCAGCGCCCGCAGCTTCTCCTTATCGGCATCCTTCGTCAGGTCTAGGTGGCAGTTCCACTTGCCCCAGTTCAGGTCCTGGTGCAGGAGGGACATGTCGGTGACTTCGGGCGATGTGACGCGCATCACGCTCGCGCCGAGCTCAGCGAGCCCACGGGAGACGGCTGGGCCCGCGATGATGCGGGAGAGATCGACGACCTTGAGCCCCGCAAGAGGCCGCTTGGCGGTGGAAGGCATGGCGGTGTTCTCGGGCCACCAGGACGCGGGCTGGGAGCCGCCACGGTCTTTGTGAATCTCGTACAGACCGACGTCGGCGCAGGCTTGGCCCTGCTCGCTGGCGAAGTACTCCTCAGATGACCACGCGATGACTCCAGACTGGCGGTGCTTGTCGTTTATGAGCTTGTCCAGATCGTCGTAGTTGTGCTGTTCCACGGCCTTCTTGAAGCGTTCGACTACCGAGTCGTATGTATCGATCGCTTCGCCGTCCGAAGGCAGGCCGAGAGCTTTGAGCAGGGGTTCCGGGTTGATGCCACCTATATCTGTGTTAGCATTGAAGACGCGGAGATGAGCGTATACTCAAGAGCGGGATGACTTGCCGTGCGTTTGGTAGTATCGCCCGTCTTTCGTCTTGTAGATGTTGGTCGTTAGCTGCCTGTGAAGACCAGCCTGGCACCTGTGCTTGTCCGTTTCGGGGAACATCCGCATGACCTCGGGCATGAAGCTCGCCATGACCATGGGCGTCATCTTGCCGTCCTGACCGATCATGGAAGCAATCAGAGGGGACATGAAGAACAAAGCTGCGTGATCTCTATCTCGGTACCAGCTTGTAAGTAACAACAACCTAGTGCGTGTCACGAACCCGGGGAGCTAGCTTACGTGTCGATGGTGACCTCTGCAGGCTCCACGTTATACTTTTTCTGTATCAACCGGTTGACCAATGTTGCCTCGAGGGCCTTGAGAGCCGCCATGCTCTCTGCGAACTTCCAGTTGAGGGGCACGCTTGGCTTGCTGGTGCCCTCGAACTTGACGAGCTGGGCGAGGGACTTGAGGTCGGAGGGCAGGTCCTTCACGAGGGGGTTTTCGAGGATGCCCGTGAGGAATATGGCTTTCGCCTCCTGAGGGACTGAGTAGTCTGTCAATGAACCCATGATGCTACCGTTAGTGTTGTTGATGTTCGCTGGAGTCGTCAATACGAGTGTGAAGCTGTAGGCGCTCTGGCGAAGAGGGGAAGATGATTATATGGCAAGCATGAGTTGTAAGTCAGAGCAGGAGCACTTGTTTTATTTCGAGCGTTTGACGCGTCGTGAAGCTTGTGTCATCTCATCTACGGTGCTAACGGTGCAACTTGCCTCATCAGACCATGGCACGTGTACGTTCAACGACGTCCCAGAGCCAAATGATGCGGCGAGACAAGCTAGGTAGCTACATGTTCAGCCGTTGACTCCAAGACCGAAAGCTTGCATGCGACCTGACCTTTATTGAGAACCTGTTCTGTACACATTGGATTCCGAGCGGACCTCGTAAGCAAGCAGGTGGACCCAGGCGGTTCCCGCGACGACAATGGAACTGTTCATTCTAGACATTGCAGATTATGATGGCCATTCCCAAGATCGGCAATCCTTCCATGAAGAATATGAAGAAACCTTCCGATAGCTTCGGTAATGTTACTCGGCCGTGGAGACTCGGAAAGATCAAGCACCCGAGCGAGGCCTGGATACTCGGGGGCTTCGATAAACCCGTCATCTGTGCGGTTGCAGGCCTGCACCACACCTTGTATCGTCTGATGAAAAGGAGGGCGGCTGAACCGTCCGGGCCCATGCACAGCTCGGTGATAGAGCCTTAGACGAAACTAGCCCAAGCACTGAAAGATCATCAAGATCTCCCCGCGTTGCTTTCCGCAGGGAAGGGTTAGCGGCTGCTCGTGAATCAAGGCGCCTTCGTGACAAGCCCAACAGGTATTCACCAGCTGGGGTCACGACTGAATGCATTTGAAAACTGGCCCATATCTTTTCTACTGTTCTATATAATCTCATTATACGCTGCCGGCCGCAGGGACCTCCGACTTCTCGAAGCTCTTCATCGGCTCCAGGCCCCAGCGCCCAAACATGGCGTCGTCCTCGTCCCAGCTGTTGCAGTCCGTCGTCAGCATCTTCTCGCCTGTGAAGATGGCGTTGGCGCCGGCCATGAAGCAGAGGGCCTGCTTCTCCTCCGACATGGTCTTCCGGCCCGCGGCGATGCGGATGATGGTCGAGGGCATGAGGATGCGTGCGGTTGCGATAGTGCGGAGCATGCTCGTGAACTGGATCGGCGTCCTGTCGCCGAGCGGCGTGCCCTTGATCGGCACGAGCGCGTTGACGGGGAAGCTCTCGGGGTGCGACGGCAGCGTCGAGACGGTGTGCAGCAGGCCGACGCGGTCGTCCGACGACTCACCCAGGCCGAGGATGCCGCCGGAGCAGACGTTGATCCCCGCGTCGCGGACGTGGGCCAGCGTGCGCAGGCGCTCGTCGTAGCTGCGCGTCGAGATGACGGAGGGGTAGAACTCGCGGCTCGTGTCGACGTTGTGGTTGTACGCGGTGAGCCCCGCATCCTTCAGCTCGCGCGCCTGCTCGGCGTCGATCATGCCGAGCGTGACGCAGGCCTCCATGCCCATCTCGCGGACGCCGGTGATCATGGCCTTGATGTTGCGCAGGCTGTTCTTGCGGCCGCGCATGTCGCGCCAGGCGGCGCCCATGCAGAAGCGCGTGCTGCCGTTCTCCTTGGCCTTCCGGGCCGCGGCGAGGACCGACTCGACGGACTCGACCTTCTTGGCCTTGAGACCCGTGCCGTCCTGGTACCGTGTCGACTGCGCGCAGTAGGAGCAGTCCTCGGTACAGCCGCCGGTCTTGATGTTCATGAGGGTGCAGAGCTGGACCTCGGATGGGCTGTGGAATCGACGGTGGACGGAACCCTAGGATTGGGTGTCTCTGTTAGCTCAACTTCATGATCGGTGCGTATGTGCGAAGGTGTGAATATGGAAACTGGTGAGGCGGTGACGCACTGCTTGGAAGGCCAGCTCCATCAGGGGCTGGTAGTAAATGGCCGAGATTTCCTCCCTCGTCCAGTCGTGTCTGATTTCAGTCGCGTTGACCGCGTTGTGAAAGATCCTCTTGGCCTCAATGGCTCGTTGGGCCGCTGCCAGATTCGGATCCTCCGCAGGTGGCGGTGGAGCGGGGGCGACGGCGACGGCCTCCGCGACCGATGACATGCCTGATCGTAATGCCAACGGAAGTGACCTTTGGCTGAATTGTGAGGGGAGCAAGGTTCGCTTCGTCGTCGCCTGGAGGCCGCGAAGGGCCAAGGCCCTGGTCATCGCCATGGCGCTCGCCTTCATCATGAATTGACACTGCCTCGTCCGGATACGCAGCTTGGTGGGAATTGGCGGTCTTCGCGACCGACTATCCGATCTGTGACCCGGCGACTACTCTTTCCTCGGCAGTCAATGTCTGCGAACAAGCTTTTAATATACTCAAGCTCTGTCTAAGTTTTCGGCCAATACAGACACTGCAGGTATTCGAGGGGTCCGAGAGATGGGGATTCGGGGAATCAGCTGTCTACAGCTTCGACATGGGCGTTGAGCTGAGGGGTGAGGGGTTTTGTAGCTTCAGGGTTCAGTTCTCAGGAACCAGTCGATCAGCACCCCTCCCTCCATCACCCTGTGCTTGCGTATGCGAGTACACATGGTCGATGTACCGCCGACGTTGGAAAGCTACCGGTATCCCGTCGGTTAAGTGCGGTAGCGTAACTTGTGCACGCATGTCTGAGTCAATTCAGAAGCATGTCGCGCCTCTATGGGCTAGCAGAGCTGCCGCTGCTTCGGACAAGCGGATGTGAGTCCGGGATTGGTGGAAAGCTGGCCGGGGTTTAGGGAGGTTGAGAGTAGCTCAGGGGGGTAGACGGGAGAGAAGCAGGGGAGAGGTCATCGACAAAAGGAACGATGCAATAGGACCGCAGCCACAGATGCACAAGAGCTGTCGGGTGTCGTTGCAGCGAGTGGAGCGGTCAATCCCTGAGCTCATGTATCCACGGTTTGTGTTGCGTCGAACTTGCGCCCCCAAAGCCCCAACAAATCTAGCCGTGAGTCCAGGGCTGGCGACTCCCCTCCCCCCCACCCCGCGGATCCCGCGAAGAAATCTCCCGGCGTTGCTGCTGCTGTGCCTCGGCTTGGTTGGGTAAAGGCTGGGGTTCTCAGTTCAATGGTTGGCGAAGATCTGCTGGACCTCCAGAGGAGTGGTGAGCTTTGAGTCATCCTCTTCAGCCTGGATTGAGAGGAGCCACGACGGGCATGGAGTAGGCGGAGTAGCACAGCAGTCGACTGACTGTCGTTCGAGAAACACGTAGACCTCTGCCAGGACGAATAAACTTCTCAATAAGGCGCTTCTTCGGCATGTGAAGTCTCACACGGCTGGTTGCTTGGCATCGAAACTTTATGCCCATGAGTGGCAGGTTGGATGTAAACAGGGCAAGGTCAGGCTACATCTCAGCGAAGAATGGAATGGATCGTATCCACAGCTGCTTTTCAATGAGCTTCTCGACAGCTGGTCTATATACTTGCGCATTACGTAGGAAATTGGAGGTTGTGCTTGGTCTAACACCTCGAACACTCATCCTCATCTCAAGGCAATTTCGTTGAACGTGAGCTCCAGGCGTTGAGTACCCACGTTGCGAGCCGTCGGTCCCTGTAATAAGTGCAGTCCGAACGAATGAGAGCCTACGACTGTGAGCCTACCAGCAAATTCTCAGGATATTATGGTTGGCCTGTAAAAGACGCATTTTTTTAGGCCGAAGGAAGGCGTAAATAAGCGCTGTTTGATTGTTGAGACATAAATATCGTCAAACTCCACACCTGACTCCCTCTGGACTTATTTTCCACAAACAGGACCCGGTACCCACATCAGCGAGTCATCTACTCCACAATCATAGTTGCCCTGATGGTCTAGCGGTATGATTCTCCCTTAGGGTTGTTCGCAGCTCCATGACTGGGAGAGGTCCCAGGTTCGATCCCTGGTTAGGGCCCAATCTTTTGCTCTTCCAAGTGGTGATCATTTTGCAGTGAGAACCGTCTCTTAACGCCGTCGTCGGTGACATGTTTCTCTTTTTGGTATTAATAGAATGTCCTGTATCTCTTTTACAGTCAAGTCTACACGGAGTCAATTGCGGCAGTGAAGAAGTCTTAACGAGTGTAATTGGCCTTCCAGCAATACAGCCTACGTCTACTTTGAAGTCTGGCATCATTTGGTGACTGGGTTGATTGATCTCTTAGGTGAAACAAAAACCAAGACCTCGCTCAACCCGACTCGTCGCATCCGCAGCATAGCTTGATTGGTCCACACCGGAACCCTTCATGCTTGTGCATCACGAAGTTGAGTTTAATATGTACTCAACCGCACCACGAGGCGCAACCTGAACGCCGAGATGTCAGTTTCCTTGAATCAACAGCAGAAGACTAACACCCCGCAACCCCCACGGTAGGGGCAGTGGCAGGGACAGGGTAGACCACTTAGATGAGAAGACTTACTGATGATGCAAGACACACCTCCGTCGCCGATGGGGCAATTCTCGAGGCAGTAGTCCATGCTGATGGAGCAGTTGTCGTCGGGGTTGCAACACAAGTTCCAGCCGCAGTCACAACGGGCCTCGATGATGGCGTCGGGGACACGCGGAGTCTTTCCTGCTGTGATAAAATGAAGCAAGGCGTTAGTCAGAGGCAACTCGTCTTGTTTCTGAGCTCAAGCGTATTCATTTGCAAGCTCGAGACTTCGTGGTCATGTTTCTCGGCAAAGATGGCGTCAGAATCACAAGGCATGTTGCAATCTCACTCACCATCAGTTGGGAGAGCGTAAGCGGCCTGGATGCCCATGAGCGTAGCGACAACGGACAGCGACAACTGCATTGTGAAGGAATTTTTGAGGTTTGGTGTTCTGCGGGGGTTGCTGGAGTTGTGTTGCTCTAGTTGGTAAGCTGGTTGATGAGAGAACTTGAAAGAATTTCGATTCCTGTAGGCTTTGGAATCTACCAGCTTTATAGTTTTTCTCTGGCAGCGACAATTGCTTGCTCGTGTGTACCGACCATCACTATGTCTACTCTCATACCCATTTCCGCCAATGTGACTTCGACTGTTGATCGCATATCCAAGCCGCCTGATGTGTGGGCATCTCCATCTACAGGACTTTCTTGGCATCAGTAATGTGATGTGAGTTTCTAATTCTTCGGTGGTTGGTTGATGTGTTGAGTCCTGCTCGTGCAGCGACTGGTAGCAGCTAAGAGACTCCTACGATCCTACGTTTCTTTCTTCCTCGAGTTAGAACCGTCAACGAGCAGCCGGTCCTCCTGGGCGGCTGCCTGATGCACGCGCACCGCTCATCTCAACTACTTCAGGCTCGTGGGAATCACGCCAAGCTCTAATAGCTTACTCATTTGCACGTAAAGTAGCCTTCCCCATTAACAACTCTCGCTTCACAACTTGATGATGCTTGGCATGCGGTGCTTCGGGAACCAATTGACAGGTTCGAATTACGTGTTGATCCGCTAAGCTGTATTCGTATACGCCGGATCAGAGTTCACTTCCGCCGCCATAACTCTCCGGATACAGTAAAAACTCTCAATCGGATTGTGTACAGGTACGGGGTACGAAAATCGCTTTTCCGGTTGCACATTTGGAGTTGCCGCTGTATGAACACCCAAGCCAGTGTACCGATCAATTATAGGCAGTTTACCCATTTTTCAGGACGCTCTTGATGGAAGGCTTCTCAGGAGTTAGGAAAGACCCAAGCGGAAGGTACACAAGCTCAGAAAGATTACTCAAAATACGCTGTAGAGCCGCAAGATCCTATCCTCAAGTGGTATGCGGGCCTCTGGGTCGGCCCCAAGGAGCTCGACGTTCCAACTCATGACTTCCATCACACCCGAGGGTCGCGCGCCAGTTTTCGAGGATTGCCTCGTAGCCTAATGCGCTCTGGGACTTTCTCATCTAGACCTGGTCCTAGAAATCAAGCCGTCTCCGCCGCTTTGGCCTCCTAACGGCTGGCAGGTCACGCCATCAAACCTCAAGGCTGTTCCGGATGTGAGTGGAGAAGACTCGGGCAGAAGGGAAACCCATCTAGTTGGACCAGGTTCTATAGCAACAACCATACTTCTGTAGCGTGTAGCATTAACTTAATGAGAATTTAAACGCCCGAGAGCTCCGTAGTTCTTACGGGCTCGAGCAGAGAGGCCGTGTTTTTGGTAAAGTGGTAAAATGCTTAGAAGATGATTGGTACGATCAGCGGAGCACCCCGTACCTATCAAGGCGAATTTATACCGGATGCTACGTTATGCTGGCTTACTGGCGAACGTAAACCGAAGATGATGATTAATCGCCTGGTTTGTCAATGGGGGCATCGTCGCCTATACTGATCAATGACTCGAATTATGCTCGGCGCGACTCGTGTGAGTTTGGATACGTGAAACATGAGTTTTCGAGGTTGTTATCCGGTGTACCTTGTCGAGATTGATTGGAATAAATGACCTGCCTTAAGGCGTTGTGAATTCCTCCTGTTGTTTGATTCATTTTTCCCGTCTTCATCTGAAAAGAGTTTGCCAAGCTCTCGGATACGATGTCCGATACCCACGTTCCGACTCGTATGGAAAACTCGGGCCAAGACGCCTCCCTGAATAAGAGGAAGCAAGTTCAGGGCTCTTTCAACTACTTCAACGGCCGGGGGACTCCCGGCCTTAACGACCTCACCATCATCGAGGGAACTTCTCCAGACAACAAGACATATCACCTTCCAGTCACCGATCTACGATCTCTACCCGCGCCGCTATCTAGCTATACACACGAGAAAAATGGCTTTCAGATCGTACGGCAGCCCCTGCCTATTTCGCCTTCACCGGCTTCAGTCCACGATGAGAGTGTCATGACTACCGAGTACTATCCTGCCATGACGACCCTTATCAAGGAAGCTCTCGGCGCACGCTGCGCCATCGTACGAAAACACTCCATCCGCGATATACCGAGCTGGGCGCCGATCGGTATGGACCCGAAGGTGGGATTCGAGATCAAGCACCTGGCGCCCTTCAACATTGCTCACTCGGACTACACACCTTCAGGGGCACGGGGCCACTTTCGCGCCATGAGAGAGCCCGACTGGTGCAACGACCACCACACGGCGGATGGATGCGCCTCGGAGACGGAGCGGGAGGAGTTCTTCAAGCTGCGGCGGGAGATCATCGACGCGGAGGACCGTGCCATCGCCGAGGCAGGGATCGGCCCTGAGGTGATCGAAGAGGACACGCAGCCGAGGGGAGGGCACTGGGAATGGGACGGGACCAACTACGATGGCCCGCGGTACGCGTTCTTCAGCGTCTGGCGCGCGCTGGAGACGGTGCGCCGGGATCCGCTTGCCGTCATGGACATGAGCCTCCCGGCGTCCAAGAAGGTCGAGTTCGCGCCGCTGACGCGGACGTACAGGAACCGGTCGAAATGCGTGCCATACTACTACAGCCAGAACATGATGATACGGCCGATCCGGTCCGGGGACAGCGACTCGGGGTTCGAAGAGGAGGATGACGGACAGGGGGATCGGCACAACTGGTTCTACATCAGCGAGCAGACGCCAGAGGAGGTGTACTTTATCAAGTTCTTTGACAGCGAGGCGCTGGTGCGCCGGGGCAGAGGAGACGACAGCCTTCAGCTCTTGTGTCCGCACAGCGCCTTCCGCGTCGCTGATGCTGACGACGCGCCAGCTCGGCGAAGTGTCGAGCTGAGGATCTGGTGTGTTTGGTAAAGGAGTTCTGGGGCTGGGAATCTAGGCGTCATGGGGGCTTCCGTTCCAGATTGAATGTCCAGTTTGCTAGAGGGACAACATGAAATTGGTCCATAGGAATGTCTACTTTTCGCCAACCAGAAACTACCTAGTAAGCTGTCTATGCATGTAGGCACCCATGCTCATGGTCCGCGGTAAGGGTTTAATGATCGTACTTACTGTTCCGCATAACCACCCTGCTCGTTAACCAACACTAAGCACCGGAAAGTTGAATGCCGAAGGAAAGCTGTATATCTATGTATTTTAGGCAACTGCACGCAACCTCGGTGTTGTTGGAATGAAGCACCTCATTATCTGAAAACATTCATGCAGCCACCCAGTAGGGGAGTTTCCAATTTGAAGCCCCCGGATTTGATATCCGGTCATTTTGTGGGTGATCACCAAAGTCGTCCACCATCCATGCTCGTTGGAGCTGTTTACGAGCATCACCTGAGAGGCAGCTCAGAGATTGTTTCTCCAGCTTGGGTGACCCTGGACGAAACAGGAATGTTTGCTGAAGTAGCCAGCCGGCGAAGTAGTCTTTCCGGTTCAGTTGCGAGGGCTAGCAGATGTGGAATCTGAAGGGCTAGGTTTCGTTGAAGCCTATGTGAACATGGAGGCCTAGAACCGGAGATCTGCGTCCAAACTGTCGACAACGGCCTTCGTGATCTGTGGTTTGGCTCCCACGGCTGCCACCGGGTGGTGGCACGGCATGCTCGGGAGTCGGGAGTTAACGTCTTTCCAAGACAAACGGTGGGAAACTGTTGTCGATGTCGAATGACCTTGTGTGACTTGCAGGTAGCTAGTTTTGTGTTCAGAAGTATCCCTGCGTCAGAGACTCGAGCTCGTATTGCTCTTGGGTCTGGGCTGCTCCTCTGGCCTCCTGGCTGGTACGACATTGCTTCCCGCCCAAGGACCCGTGCTGTGCAACGTCCTACACACGCCGATTTCTATCCCGTGTTTCGCCTCGGAAACACGAGATTACAGTTCCCTTTCAGTTGGTTGTTCCGGGCCGGCGCTTGCCTCAAGACCATCTTGCGGGGGTTGCCTCCAGTGCGGGGGTTTAAGATTGTGCGACCTAGATATTCAATTTAAATCTTGTCCGGTAGGAAGCTTGCGAGATCCCTTACATCCATGAATGGCGCCACAAGGTGCTTGCCGCTCGCTGATTTCTTTATGGGGAGTAAGCCATCTGTTGGTCCTCGTTGAATTGTGAAGCCCCGACAAGCAATCGCGAACCAAACTTCCCGTCTCTGCCGCGTCTTGGACTTGAGACTGGAGATTTTGGATGATGGTTAAAATGCTGCGGAGGCCATCGAGCCGGATGGATTGCGTACATCATGCACTGTGAGTTCACTCGAACTTGCCTCAGATTGCTGACGACAATGTTCTTCATGTTGATGTTGATTCTTGCCGGAGCTCTGCCTCTAGCTCACTGTTTTCACGAACAGGGGCAACATCAACCTATGCGTCGTTTTGACAACCCCACAAACCCTGCCAATCACTTCCACAACACAACAACAGCCCAGACGTCAGTTCAGTCTTCAGTCCAGCCAGCTCCTCAGACAACTGTCCAGCCGACCTGCAGCAATGGCGAAGGCATTTGTAGATTCACTTTGGTCGTTCCGTGGCAGAATACTACTTTGGTATGTTTGGTATTGCTGTTCTCAGTTGTCACCTCAAGCTAACTCAACTCGAGACCACGCTTGATACACCTGTTACTCCGGTGGTCACCCGGACTTCGGCCTCACGCAGTCCGGTTTCCTTGAGCTTGGATACGAGGAACACCAGTCATGTGGCGCCCACATCCCGCCTTCCGAGCTCCTTTTCGACGCCTGGCAACTTGAGTTCCACAAGTCCACCCAAGCCAAGCTCCGGGCCGCCAACCAGTCTGTGGGACTCAGTTACCTCACTCACGAGTAGCTTGTTTCCGCCTACTGTCTCACCTTCCTCTCTCACCAATAGCATGCTTTTGCCTACAGTGACGAGGAGTGTAACTGTCATTTCACTGGTGCCTACTGAGAAAGAGCCTCAGTTCACAACTGCTTTGCCGAGCACATCAACACCTTTGGACACCACAGGACCGCCAACAGAACTGCCGATACTCTCAGAACCGCCCAATAACAGCTCCGCATTTTCTGTGCCGATGCCATCATTTCCTCCTCCACCCAAACAGTCCAGCTCTTTCCCACAAACAAACACGGCCGCGCCTACGTCATCTCTTGGTTCTCCTGTGCCTTCCCAGTTGTCGAGTCCCTCGTCAACCTTGTCTTCCACAAGTCTGCAGACCTCGTCACCAACTCATTCCACTGTCACCGATTTGCCAACTGACGTACTTCTGGTCCCCTTTGATCTGAAAGGGGTAACGCAAACCACCCCGTTCTACATCACCACTACCTCGCCAGGTAGCGACTTTCCCACCATCGTTCCAGGTCAGTTTCTTCGCTCTCGTTGCATGGCCGCTACCTTCTGACGTCTGCCAGTCATTTTCCCTTTTGACGGCCCTCCCGTAATATGCTTTAGCTGTTTCACCAAGTTTCCGCCCAACATCGAAATCAGAGTTCCCAAATTTTGCATTCAGCTGTTTGGTCTCAAGATCGGCAACTGTCCTCCTAGTGATAATGGCGGCGGCGGCGACGATGATGGGGGAGGTGATGACGACAAGCCGGACCCGACCGAAGATGACAAAGTTTCGTCGGCCCAATCGACCGCAAGAACGACATCAAGTTCGTCTTGCACCACTATCGTGACCGCCACCCACCAGAGTGTATTCTGTTCTGTTACTGTAACTCAAGGTAAGCCTTCCCATTGATATCCGATGCCATCCTACCAGCTCGCGTGCTGATCTCCGCCAACACAACAGGCACAGGAGCTCGGAGCGATCAGCAAGCCACCCCAAGCTGCGTGACCAGCGCCTACACTACGATCACTGGATGCAGCGCGACACCAGCGGCGACAACCGTGAGAGCAACCTCGACGGTGTCTCACGGCTCATTCGAGGCGACATGCGAGCCCGAGACCTGCGGTGGCAGTCAATGTCCTGTCCAGCCGAGGCGAGTACTGCTGGACGAGCAGCGGCATCGAGACTTGAGTAAACGTGGCAACCCAGCCGAGGGCGAGTGGCCAGATCCAAGCGATTATGCAAACCCGAATGATTTCCTGGGTCAACAGCTCATTGACATCGCGAGTGGTAGGGATAACGGCCAGAGCGGCAGGTACAACCCCATACTTGTGCCTCACGGTAGCACGATGAACGGAGTGTCTGATGAGAATGCCGGCATGACTACAGCCAACCACATTCTTTTCAGATCCCGCGTCGCGGCAATTGCACTCCAAGGCCTCTATGGTTGCACGTCGGTCGTTGTGGTGTCTCGGCGCGGTGCCTGGGTCAGCCACATCTGGGAGAGACATGACTTTGGTAAATAACTTCCAGGACAAGATTATCGGAAAAGACGACGACGAAGATGGCCCGAGCATCAGACGTGGTCTTAAGGAAACGAATCGTGATTTCAGGTTTTTCACCCATGTTCTTGAGGACATGGTGGAAAACGTGGAAGACCGCCGTTCGGGTTGTACGTTTGGCGACGTCCTCCCAGACGCTCGCGAAGAGGGAGACACTACTAACAAAACGCCCAAAGATCTCAACACGCGAGCGTACATTTTCACCCCCCGGCACAGGTTCAATAGATACAGGGACGGCAAACTGATTCCCGAATCCGAGTTCCTGGACAACATGGACCTCAACCGGGGCAGTATAAGTAACGGGTTGCGCGTCGCCCGCCTATCGGGTTTTATATCCGACATTTACGGAGGGATTGACGTGGATGTTGTTGACTATATGGCACTCCCCATTACCAACGAGATGTCTTTAAAATACGACCAACTCGACACAGAGCGAAAGGCTACTGGGCGGAAAGAGCACCCGAGTGAGGCCTTTGCCCGGAACGTGGATATCTCGAACTACATGAGCAAAAAACAGGCTGGGGCGCCACGAGGCAAGTTGCTTCTCCAATGCAAGCCGGCGAAGACGTGCAACGACAAGGCCGCGTGGCGGCTGTGGATAGAGAACCAAGGGGTTGAGCGCCGGAGTGATGAGTGGACACCGGAACGGGGGCAGATCTTTCGACCTGCCGACGAAGACTCGGATCCAGATTCCGATGATGACTATGACTCAGATGATAGCTATGGCTCTGCTTCGGCGTTGGCACGGCGGCAGGAGGCTTGCCCGATGCCCTCGACCAAGACCGCCGGCACCGCAACCAAGACGCCAGTTACCAGCCAGGCCATGTCTTCTCCACAGCAGCAAACACCAACCGCGCCGATCGTGACCAACAGCATCAATCGCAACTCAACTCAGCCGGGTCCGACGCCAACCCTGTCAGGGACGGGCTCGCGATCGCGTCCTCTCCCGACAGCCCATCCCGGTAACCGGACCGCAACCATGCCGGGAAAGCCGACTTCGACTTCCACGCCCGAAGCGGGAGTGGTGATCCTGTACGAGCTCGATTTTGGCGCTGGCGAAGGGGGAGGTCGCACCGGACAATGGCAGGTGTTCCAGAGAGGCGGGCCGAACTCGACATTCGACGCCTGCAAAACCAGTCACAGCAGGTGCACGTTGCGGATCACAGGCCCCAAAGTCGTCAGCCCATGGCCACCCAGCTTCGACGTCACTAGCGCGGTTCATGGTAGAAACAATTGCCGGTACTACGGGAAAGCCGACGGTCCGGGGATGTTTTCTTGCGAGGGGATTGCCCAGTTTGACTGTGTGAAGGATCCGTCGTTTGAACCCGGCAGTCTCTCGTCCGTGGATTGTGTTGACAGCAGCCTCTTCCCTCGAGTCAACTGCTGGATTCCCAGGCTGTGATCACAGATCTTTTGGTGAGATTAGGAGGCTACATTTGTGTATTTAACGTCCTGACGCTGAATATACATGTATCAGCCCTCAGTGAATGACCTCAAAGAAAGACCCCATTCCTTCGTCCGCCTCTTCCTCCATCTCTGCATCAACGCGTTCGGCTTTCGGCTTTCCTCCTTAGAAGCAAATGCATTGAGCTTCGTTCGGACCGGTGCACCTGCCATTTGATCTTCTCTGAATTTGGAGAGTCAGCACAGCTCAGGCGACCAACTATGGCCAGGGACGGTTTTGTTGCAGGTGACTTACCAGGCCTCGGGCGCCGCACTGAGCATCGCAAATCTGGACAGCGTCGCAGATAACTTGAGGCAATGCGCTCACCACACAAGAGAAGGCGATGAGCATGAGATAGATCGAAACAGTCTTCATGATACTTGAATAGGATGTGTGAGCTTGAGCGCTTTGCTGGGAGGCGTTCTTGGACGAAAATACAGAACGGAAGATAACAAGACGGGTAATTAGGCTTTGGATGCGATTCGAATCTGAACTTGAGGCATGAAAGATGCGGAAAGACTGCTTAATTTATACCAACATCGCAGACTTAAAGCATTTTTTGGTATCCGTCTGAATGAGACAGCTTAGGATTATGAACCCTTGGCCGCAAGTTTCAGAGAACCAGGCGGTCGAACGAGTCGTGATCTTCAGACGGTTTCGTCCAGGGCCCTGGGACACGGCGTTGCCAATGGCATCAAGCATCACAATGCCATTCCTTCGGTGCCGGAGGGTTCCCCGGTCGCATGTAGGGATGAACCGGAAGTTTGACAGGTCAAGTGATCTGCGCCGCAACGGGTCTCACAGCAACCAGACTACCGGGTATCAAAACACACGCTGCGGATGAATACTGTGGTGATCTTTGCAGACTGTAAGTCAAAGTCACAACTCACACAATGGATATCATGTAGGTACGGAGGTAGATTGTGTGCACTCAATGTTCATGAATCAAAGTGACTTGAGCCCAAACGAACAAATTCGCAAACTGATAACTGATGCTGACTTATTGCCTGTATGGAATGTGGGCAACTGAATGATGCAGTGTCATAAAAAAGTTTATCTTATTAGTTTCCCGATTTCCCGGTGCTTTTATAAATCGAGTCGGACTCGTGATGAATACCGAGAAGCGCAACTCGGCATGACCGAGTTTGAGCAGGTCTACGCCAAGACAACGCCAACGGAACGTGGTTCATCCTCGGCGGTTTAATAAGAAGAATGCCATCGGGTTGTTGTCTCTTAAAACAACCAGATTTGAAGGATTCCTCGCTGCATTCCGTCTACACTACTTGAACGACGGTTCAATGCTAAGTTGGACAGGCGCCCATACCTACCTGTCGCCGTTTTCTTCTGGCTCTCGCAGCATCTTCGTTGGTTTTGTCTCGACTGAAATTTGTCTCGAAGAGGGTCGTCTTGCTCGAGCGATAGCGAAAGTCCGGATATATGAGGGAGAGTAGGGATGAATTCGTCTCATCAGAAGTTCATCCCAACTTTCCGAACACACACCCCACCACGCCGTGGGCCTTTGGATTTTGCCTGATACGCAAAACCGTGTGCATCATGTCGATCGAGCAGAAAATCTTGATACTTGAAAAGATTTCTCATATCCAGCGCTGATGCAGTGCTATTAGTTCCAGCTTCATCCCTAACAGAGTGCTACATGTGTTGGTTATGCGGCCTGTTATCCAAGGAACGGCGAGCTCGCTCTAATCTGAAGCCAGCCACCCGAGTCGCCGAGCATCCAGTGGGTCATCCCCCACACCTCATCCAGCCCTGATGGTCTAGCGGTATGATTCTCCCTTAGGGTTGTTATCCAGCAACACGCATGGGAGAGGTCCCAGGTTCGATCCCTGGTTAGGGCCCAGATCTTTTGAATTATCTGACAATTGGTTTTTTTGGTTCTCTGTCACTCCAACCCTATTACCTCGATGTGTTTTGTGATCGGGTCTTGGTGTCTGCAGACCAGAATCAGTTAGGATGTGTGGATTAGCGTTTATAGGTAGTGACCCGCATCGAGCAAAAGCGCTGCTGCCGAGGTCTGTCCTGTCGCGGCACCATGTGCAGCGGATACAGCGGTAGCTGGAAGAAGCTGTGTAGGATGTAGCAGAAGGATGAGGCGATCTGTTGCCTTGTTCACGGCCCCGGCATGCCGAAATCCAATCGAAAAGCATCAGACTAGGGACACAGAGAGCCGTAGCCATCCAGTGCTACGTCATGAGGGGGTCAAAGACGATTGAGATTCTTGACAAGTCGTCGTCTAGCTACTGCATGCCGACGTTAAGGCGTAACGAAAATAATTGCTTTGCTACCAGATATGCCCAAGTCACTTCCCTCGAAGGTCCTTTATCAGAAGCCGTGGACATGCATGCGCATTTCAGTACCAAAGCATCGCTACCTATGCCTCTTAATAGTGTAGGCGACGTCAAACCCCAGTCTTCAGGAGAAAAGGGCGCTCCCTGGTGCGAGTCACTGCCAGGCCATCAGCCTTGATGCCATCACGGATTGAGGTCAACTCACAAAAGACGAAACTAGACTTAACACAATCGGTCCCGGCAAGGGTATAGCCGCTTCTTACTGGCAGAAGGGCTGGTTATAGCAGTCGAGCTGAAAATATCGTCAGCTACAGAGCCATTTCATAACCGGCCAGCGCAGGGGCTGGTGGGAACGGGCTAGTGCCAGACGAAGCTCGAACTTACATAGCAGCAACCGCCCTTAGCCCTGGCCGCAATGATCATGTCCTCGGTAACGGGGGCAGGGACGGCGACGGCCTGAGCGAGGGCCGCAAGAAGACTGACGACAATAAAAGCGTTCATGTTGAGCCGGCGAAAAGTCAAAGTTTGAGCAACGAATGTGTTACTTGGAGTGTGCTTTGTGAATAGATGAGCGGATGAGGACTTCGTAATAACTCGGCGTCTTCCGCGGCGCATTTTATACCCGCTGGAGCCTATGGCCATGCGCAGGGAGCTCACGAGCATATGACCGACTGAACTCGGCTCGGAGCAACTTCTCAATGTTAACGCAGCCCACGCCCGTCACAATGGGTGAGATCGGCATATATTCGACGTCGACTACTGGCCACTCTACAGCAGCAATATCCACTTCTCCATTCTCCCACCGGCGCGAGGGTTATCTGATAATCTGAAAAATCATTCTCCCACCGGCTCGAGGGTTATCTGATGATCTGATAAAAGGCGAGAAAGAAAAAAAACAAGCTTTCCATCTCGATTTCCATCCGAGGTGGGCTTCGGGTAACCCAAAGCCTACCCGAATCGGGTCATGAATCCCGTCCCGAAGACAGACGATACGGCCCTTTATCGGCCCTGCTAGAGTGGAATAGTGCATGATCTTCCACTATCGGACGGTCTCTTGACTCAATAATACTACCTGGCGAGAATTCAGCGGGGGTACGTGAGTGTGGCTGAACCATCATATCTTGACTCCTCCTTGTTCCGGCCTGTTGGTGGAAATGAGGCGATTACACGTAGCGAACATCACGCCTCCAGTTGAGGCCATTGGCCGGCCATGACAGGGCAACTCGGACAGAGCGCCGAGATAGGAGCAGCTCAGAAGGCCATGGCGATCCCGCGAGAGGACGATGGCGCCGACCGCCACATGCAGAACGTCTGCTTCGATAGGAATCCGGGGCCTGCACCACTGGAAGGCAGCGGATTGCTTCTCTTATGCAGTCGGGCAGTCGACATAGAGGACTACACGAGTGTCTATATAGACGCCGGCAGGCCCAAGTCCTGTTTATAGACGACGAATGCTTTAGAGTCTGTGTTTGCGGCACTGTTGCTGGGTTTTCCGTGGTAACCTATGATTCCACCTCCTGGGTCAAAGATGAAGCGCTGTGTTAGTGCGCTACTTGAGGTGGTCCTTGACTAGAATAGAATGAGATGGATAAACCATGGTGGCTTTACTCGTGGCTGATGCCGAGGTAAAGAAGTCAAGAAAGAGGTCGAAATCGTAGGTTGAATCCCATGACGCCATGTTGTCTTGGAGCTTTTTTGCATTAATGGCGGCGTATTTGCGCAAGCCATATTCTTTCATTTAATATCTGTCAACCTTCATACACTAATACTGTCGGAACAGCAGGGCTGATAATGGGCAATGGGCAGACATCGTGGACGGAGTAGGAGACCCGGCTTAGTCAGTATGACCGACTCAAGTGGGGCGACCTCCCGGGCCGCCACCACCCACTTCGACCGGCTCCTGCCCACGCGGTAGATAGTTAGACAAGACAAGAACAACAGCAATTATCACCGAAGATCGTGACCGTTGCTATACGCCCTCATGAGGGGTATCACGCCTGTGATACCAACAAATACATATAAGATTGAGAGTTAGTTTAAGAGAGCCGCTCGGGGCTGGTAGGGTCACACCCGCACCCTGCCATGAAATGGTCAAAGTCTCGGTGAGTACAAAGCTCGACTTTCGCGTCCCGTTTAACCAGTCATTAAGGCCAAATTTTGAAAGAGCTGGTAAGTGGCCTATTCTATCCTTCCGTCGTTTTTAGACGATCTGATGGCGGCGTGCTGTCACACCGGAGTTGCATTGTGCATCTGGATGAGAACGTATGGCATCTATCGACAGTTTGGAAGATCGTGCCCTAGTGCAAAAGTATTAGCCTAGCACTTGGAGCGTGCGACCATTCAAGTATTATGGCATTTACCGTAGGAGACGTCGGATTTTAGAAACCCCTGGGCATGAGGTCTTCACGCGGATGCAAAGCAGTCGTCGAGCAACCAGGCTTCAAACAGCCAAACTTTGGACTGCTTGAGAACCGAAAGTAAAAATCAGTAGAGAAGAAGCAGATCAGCGGGTGTAGAGCTTTGTATTGGCCCGCAGAACCGGCGATGCCATCCCAACTGGAAACAAGCTGCCGGCCGGGACGAAGATCAGAAGACATCCCCAACGACATTGTCGCGCCGCCGGCTTCTCGCCACGAAGCAAGTCGTCCTTAGGCCTGATTGTGGTGATGGGGGGCAAACACGTCTGACACGGTGGCTGCTGACAAGGGCTGTTGGGCCAGCGCAACAGGGTCCCTAGTGGCTTGGATCCGGCAAAGCTAGACGCGCCGGGTTATGCTTGTTCTCACTTCAGGACAGAAGGCTGGCCAATTGCGATGTCAATCACGACACCAAGAATGCAAGACCAGTGTTGTTTGACCAAAATAGGCCTCAGCCCAACGGATGATCCCACCCAAGCGGATCTCGAAGGATCCGATCCCTGGGTAGGCAGCGAAATTAGGACGCTTACCTGCAGCCTGGGAATGGCAAGCGAGCGTGCTGGGGGCGATTTGTTTACCGGGATAATGCGACCCTAGTGCTCTGAGTCCGAGCCTTTTGATTCCGAGTCCGAGTCCGTGTGACAAGGGGGGTTCAACTAGAGCAACAAAAGCAGTTGCCTCCCCTCCTGAATTCACGCAGCTCGCGTGCTCAGTCTTGAATCCTGGCTCGATTCCAGGTCGACTTTCCCTTCAGCCATGGCGTCAAAAGTTGAATACAGCTCCCTCCAACCGGACGTCTCCGGCGATGATCGGACTTCGGCCGAGAAGCACAGCCTCCGACCGGAGCACGGGACGGACGCGCCTCCCAACGGCCATCCGCACTACACGGGCTCGACGGCGGACCGCATGTTCAGGTTCCGAGACTTCAAGTTCCTCAAGATTTACATCTTTTGCATCACACTATACGCGATTGCCGCCGTCGCCGCCGTCGTCTGGGCATACCACGGCCCGGTCGTGAGCGGAGCCAGCTATCAGAGCCGCGTCTTCCGCACCCCGGATAGCTTGACGGTCAACCAGCTCTACTCTGGTGTCGCCCTCTCGGCGCTGCTCGCTCCGGCCGGCATGCTGGTGCAGTGGATCATGCACGAATTCCGACACCTTCGACTCTTCGCCCTCACCGCCCAGCGACCTGTTGCTCTCGCCGACCTCGACAAGATTGGGGACGATTCCAGCGCGTGGACGCTCCGGATTCTGGGCAAGTACTCGTGGTGGTACGCTGTCATGCAGGGTGCCCTGATAGCTATCCGCACGACCATCGTCCCAGTCGGTACTCTGCTTCTCAGCACCGGTGTTCATAGGGAAAACGTACCCGGGTTCGACGTGGTAGGGCTTCCGATCATGCCCGACGGGGACTCGAACGTGCGGCGGCTGGCGAATGCAATGGGATGGAACGAGGAGGGCACATTCTCGCAGATGCTGGATGAAAAGGACGACTTTCTCTCTCAGACAGTGTTCGGCTTCGTCGGCAATGTCGTCAGCCAAAGCGCCTTGGTTGATGTCTTCAAGGGGCGCATTGGGCCAACTTCTACGCACAACATCACGTACAACACCAACACGACGTACAACGGACTCGTCTTCTTTCACTGGGATGGAAAGTGCGAGCCCGCGCTCGAGATCCCGTACACGACGTCGGTCGACAATGGGAACGTGACATACAGCTTCACCATGCCCGACTCGACGATCAATGACATCGATCTCGCGGCAACCGGGGGGACGCAGTCCCTGCTCATGTGGAACGACGCCCCGAATTCGACGCACATCAACAAGATGCCTATCAGCGGCACTACCTACTTTATATCCGCTGCCCCGGAGGACAGGCTCAGGAACGCCAAGAAAAACGCCACAACCTCCTCCAGCCTCATCCAGACGGCTGAGGGCAACTGGATCTCGCGGACCAAGTGTAGCCCCGAGTTTTCGTGGGAGGTAGGGTACTGCACCTTCAACGGCACCCTCATGACGGGGTGCGATGGGGCCCCTGGCTCGAACACCACTGCTCTTGATGTGGAGGCCCTCGACAAGCTGGCTGACTACATGACGGCGATCCCCTGGTATCTCTGGAATAACCAGATCTCTGCCATCGACAAGACGTTCGACTACCTCTATGCGATCCCAGTGGCGGAGGACTGGGGTCACTTCTTCGGCAACCTCGCGGACTCGCTGGCCGCCATCTCGACGGCGGGCTACTTCGGCACTGCGACGGTGCCCGTCATGACGGTCGTCCCTGAGGACGTGTACATCGTGCGTACCGCCGTCTTGTGGGTCATTCTGGCCATGTTCACCATCGTCCCGCTCTTGAGTTGCATCGACATCTGGCGGAGCAAGTCTCGCGGGTTGCCGTTTAGGTCAGCCACGTTCCTGGCCATCGCCAACGCCGTTAGGGGCCCGTGGTGGGACCGTGAGCTATACGGGAGTTGCGCTGCGGACGAGGTTTCGATGCAGAAGCGGAGCGCGTCGTCTGTTATGTTTGGAGTTGATGCGAATAACCCGTACCACGTCGGGTTGCTTCCGGCAGTGCTGCCTATTCAGAGTGGGCAACCGTACTTTGGTGTGGAGGAGCCGAGATAAGACATAGACTAAGTACCACAAGTTAGATTTGATAATTGATGAAAAAATAGGGATTCTCACTTGCTGCTACAATATGACACAACTACTTATATGTAACGATATTGACATACTACCAATTGGGCATTCTTGTACCGCACGCAGTCTTTCAGCCCAAGGAATCTACCACTGGGCTCCTGCGTCGCGCAAAAGCCGAACTATGGCTTCCTTTCCGCCAGCCTGATCAGCTACCTGTAGAGGAGTATACTGTCCACGTCCGAATATGGAGCGCGCGCGAACATCGGCTCCCGCTAAAATAAATAGCTTGATGATTTCGATGTGGCCTTCCCGTGAGGCTGAATGTAAAGCTCCCAGGTTAGCATCAGCTCCCACAGAAAGCAATGCCTTGACAGCTTCGGTTTGGCCTTTGATTGAAGCCCTGTTAAGAACTCTGTTTTTGACGTCGGCGCCGGCTGCAAGTGATAGGCTCGTAAATATTTCGATACGGTCGTCCCCTAAAGCTTCTTCTAGGTCTTCCATGTTGACATCCGCTCCGGCTGAGAGTAACAGCTTAACAAATTCGGCATGATCATGGGCTGAGGCAGCGCGTAGCGCCCCCTTTTTAACGTTGGCACCCTTTGCTATTAATCGATTAACGACTTCGACTTGGCCATGACCTGAAGCCTTATAAAGAGCAGAGACCAACGTAGTCTCATCCGTAGATATCCCGTCGAGTAGGGCGTCGAGCAAGTCCAAATCACCTTTCATTGCTGAGCATCTTATGAGGTCGTTTTGATCTGCACAGTATCTCTCTCCAAGGCCCTTGAGAAGTCGGATGATAGCAAAATGTCTGTTTGCGATGCCCGAAGGCCAAATGTGGCGGCTCAAGTCGGCAGGTTCTTGTTGACCCGACCACGGCATTTCTGCCAAAGCGTGGCCTTTGGTTACAAATCGGCACCACGTAAACCTTACTCGTCAGAAAAGATGAGCATGAGAAGTTAGACTTTTTCACACTTACATTCCATCCGCACGATTGATGAGTGCCTGCTGTACGTCATCAATGATCGATGCATTCTCTACATTTAAATCGCCGTTTCGCCGTCTTTCTTGAAGTGTCTCCTTGACGAAAATGCCAATGTCGGCCATGGCTTGTGTAGACGCCATCGATACCGTTGCAATGCTCGGAACGCGGTCTTTGAGCTCGCCTGATAAGCTCTCGCGACTTGAGAGGAAGACCCTAAAGCGCGATTCGGAGTCGATTGAGGCCAGGGATTCCAGCAGAGCGCGACGGGTGGTGGGCTCAAACTCGTCAAGGCCGTCAATAAAGACGTAGAATATTTTCGTTTGGCGGAAGATCTGACGAAGAAGGGTTGTCAAAAGGTCCATATCAGAGGAGGGCATTCGATCCAGTTCAGCAAGTTGGCTCTCCCATTCGTCCGAGAGCTTCACGAGGTCGAGTGATTGTCGAAGGATTGACCGTAGTGTAGTTTCCGCGGATAATGGGGTCGGGTCCGCGAATTGCGGGAAGAAGAATGTGGCAGTTTCGCCAGATCTACGCCGACGCGCGTAGATATGTTCGATTGCATTTGCCCTTAAGCGGGAGTTAGCACTCATTGCAAAGAAACTATTCTGACGGTGGACTTACGTGAGGACAGTCTTGCCAGATCCAACTATACAGAGTCAGCACAGTTAGAAACAATCGCTCTTCTATCGTCAAACATACTTTTTCCTGAGCACCAAAACCAAGGAGAACATGCCCCTTTCTCCCATCGAGTAAATGTCTCCAATTGCAACAGCCATTCTGAAGTCCCGGGATGCCTAATTTTACAGGCTTTCTTATACGGTGTAAGGTAATCATAGGAAGACAACGAGTCGAGCAGCCGACGGCGATTTTCTTCTGTGACGGGTCAGTATGTTTTCTTCAGCGGTGAATAATAACTCACCTGCTCGACGTAAGTCCCGTTGAATTTGTTGATTTCTGAAGGTATTTGACTGGGGGAATTGATACGGACGCATCACGAATTGATACGGACGCATCAACCTTAGGGACGCATCACATTTACCCCTTCCTATTGGTCCAAATTTTTTTTGTTAGT